>BQKZ01003293.1:48004-60602 GCA_036244855.1 Temnopleurus reevesii
GGGGGGGGGGGGGTCAGGCCTAGGTAGGCGCCAAAATTTGATGACAAAGGGTACCAAAATTGCTGTGACAGGGGGCGCAAAAATTTTTGATGACCCTTTTTTCCTGCTTGTCAGCTCAGCCTCAGGGTGGGGGAGCTCATCATTATTGTAATGTATGTATCAATTAACTAAAGTGAAGTACGCCATCTACTGATAATACTGACTATGAATCATTGTACAAATATGCTATCAGTGCATTGGGCAAAAGTTAAACTGACAATAAAGACACTGCTTCACTGCATCTCATTGAGTCAAGACTTGTCTTCTTTGTGCCCGTCACAATTATAGTTTAAGACATTACTATCATCATCATCACAACCATCGCCATTACTATCATTTCTGTCATCATAACTCAATAACCATCCACGCATCACTATCATTACTATTATCACCACCTCCGCCATCATAATTTTCACCACCACCACCAACACCACCTTTATCATCATCCTCACCCCAATATCATAAAAATCAGATCACCATACATTTATTGTCAAAGCCATCATCACCACCATTAATGAACATGATAAAGTTGTATACAATGGGAACGAGGGGAAGAGCAATATATGCCATCACAGAAGAGTAACAGAATAACAAACATTAAGAGTCATGCTTTCAGCCTGTATCACAATAATCATAATTATCACCACCATAATCCTCAATATCATCACCACCACTATTATCATATATATATTTACATGTACTATGATCACAACTGCCACCACAATCACCATTAGTATCATTTTCTACCATCAATAATCATCACTATCACCATCATCCCTATCATTTGATCAACCATCATCATCATCATCATCATCATCATCATCATCATCATCATCATCAGTATCCCAATTATAACCACTAAAAACCTCTTTAATACCATCATCATCATAATCATCAATATTATCATTTCACCATTATCACTATCATCATTATCACCACCATCACCACCATCATTATCACAAACATCACTATCTCCATCAATAAGCATCACTATCATTATCACCATCACCACCATCATCAACACCGTCATCATCAACACCATTGTCATCACCACAACCACCACCATCATCAACATCATCATCATCACCCCTATCACCATACATTTATTGTCATGACTACCATCACCACCATTGATGAACATAATACAATTTTGGTACAATTGGAAGGGAGGAAGGGGTGGGGGAATACGGGAGAATAGGAAGAGAATGTATGCAAGTACATAGAGTAACAGAATTTCAAACAGTCATACTTTTAGCCTTTTTTTTAATAGATGCTCAAAATAATTGCGCTATTTACAATGCATGTTCAAACACAGATTGGTGAATATTGTTTTCACAAATAGGACTCTAAATATTTGTACAATGTGGGCGAAAACTATAAATCCTTTTCTGTGTGTACATAAAACACATGATTCATTAACATTACTATCTCACATTTTTTGCTTATTTGTCAAAAAATAATCGTCAATTCAAATACAGATACCATAAGAATCCACTCTTGAATTCACATATCAAATTGTAAACAACACTAAAGGACTATTAAAATCTGTTAGTAAACAATGTTTACGAACTGTTATTAAAACAAAATAATAGTACATGTACTTTTCCTTTATTTCATCATCTAAAATTGAATGTAAAACGAAAGGGAACCAAAGGAACCATAAACACGAATGGACTATTTTGAAGAATTTTCCTTTATAATTTCACTGTCAGATTCCAATCCTTGAAATTATCAAAATAGAAAACAACTTATGAATTGAAAAATGTCTTTGAACATAAAATGGGAATGTACCGGTAAATAAAAATACGAGCTCCGGCTGATTCTGTGAATAAGTTTATACTCTTCAGAATAGTGGGAAGGGGCGATGGGGCACTGGGAGTCCCAATGAAGAGTATGGTCTGTTTTACTTTGGTAACACATTATCGCCAACAGTCATATTCAATTCACCCTTGATTATTTTACAAATCAAGCGAAGGAAAGAGATCAGTGAACGACTCTTCCCACAGCCCATCTCCCAATCCCGGAGACCCCAGAGGGCCTCCGTCATCACTGAACGGAGACCTCGGAGAATCACTGATGCCGGAATCCGACCCTCCAGAACCGAAGTCGCTCTTCCCACTCAAGCTGCTAGAGTCGAATTCGGTCGAACTGGAGACAAACCCCATGAGTTCTTTGAGATCGCACGTGAAGGAAGCATCCGAGTTGAGAGGGCTGGGGGTTTCAAAATCATCAAAGGTGTGTTTATCGGTTCCCATGGAGAGTAGCAAGTCCATTTCATCTTCACATTCAGCCTTGAATGACTGAGTAGTGTCCATTTCACCAATCTGTGTTGAACAATCATTGTTATTTTCCATATATGTCGGTATCTGTGATGTGTCGTTCGTCATCGGGGCGTCGTCAATGGTGGTCGCGCAGTCGTTTTGAGCATCCATCAGAGGCTTCAAGTACTCGTGGTCAAATTGGATCAGTTCTTTGATGGATTCCAGCTCTGCTGTTGTGGGCCCCACCAGTCTCCCCTGTTCCCGGTCTTCCTCGTCACCAGGCACAGCGGCTCCTCCATCCCCTCCCTCCTGGCCTGGGGCGAGAAGGCGGATGGCGCCGCTGACGGCTGCTTGGTCGAGCTGCCCGAGGAGCCCAAGAAGCTCGTCGTCAGGCTCCACGTCAGGATCAGGGACACGAAGGCGAGGAAGAGTCGAGCCAACTCCTGCTGCGGAGGAGCATTGAGTGCTGCGGACTCAGGTGACTCGACATCGACCTCTTGCTTCACGGCCGGCTGCGTACTGACGGGGGCGGGGCTGCTGGTCTCCATGCAGTAGCCATGGTCCAACACGACCTGGGATAGGAAGAGAAAATCATACAAATTCAATAAAAATGCTGTGCTTACCAAGAAGATAATATAGATGTTCACATCATAATAATTGCATTTACTTAATGATTAGACATTTTTATAAGTTTACTAGATTTGTAAATTTTGAATCTTGATATTTTCTAATTCTCATGCTTGGCGTGTTAAAATCTCTAGATTAACTTAAAGGTGGTACAGTTCTCCTACATTAGGGGTATAAGTGTATTTGGCGTCCTTTGCATTTTCCTGATTATGTATTTCACACCTTTCATTGTAGAAGCACTGAAAATTCCGTTTTCTTCACTCCGGCCCCAAGAAAGCAAAGGCCCCTATTATTTTAGCTAGTTGTTTAGATGCCCAATGAATTTAGTCAGTCTAAGAATTTTTTTTCTGATTACATTTCATGAAGAAAATAGGACAATGAATGGAGGGAAAAAGTGATATAACGGCTGAAAAAGACTTGTCACATGTAATTTATAACTCTACAGAGAATGAATTATCAGGTTATATTTCTCATGTTGTCCTACTTACTCTGATTTTTTTTTTTAATTGAGTGAAAAGCAACAAAAAAAAGTTAAGGTTGGGCCCTTTTCAGAGGGTTGGTCAGTTTTGGACATCTTCACAATTATTATTATTATTTTTTTTATTTCATTTATTTATTTATTTATTTACTATTTATCTATTTATTTATTTATTTTTTTTTTTTTAGGGGGGGGGGAATTATTCATCATTTTTTCTGCCCCCTTTTAACAACAGACCCTGGAACCCAGATAGATGTAAAACCTACCACAGACTGCTTCTCTTCTTTGGACCCCTGAAGGCGTTCCCTAAGATCTTTGTTCTCCTCGAGCAAGGCGCTGTTTTGTTTCTTCAAGAGACTGTTCTCGTTGAGTAGCTGTTTGTTTCTAGCCTCCAAGATGGCCACCGTGCCCTCCAGATCGTCCATCTGGGCCTTCTTACGGTCTCTCGCTGTCTGCGCTGCTACGCGGTTCTTCAGCTTCCTGTAAACAAAAAAAAAGGGGGTATTATAATGATTCAATCATATGGGATAATCCTGTAGATTTGTGGGGGGGGGGGTTGGGGGAGGGGGCTAAAGAGAACCAATACACAGATCATTGATTTGTACGTCTCTGTTCTAACTTTTTTTAGACAAAAAAAATTATTTGGATGCCCTTAACTGACCAGTTGAAAAATAACAGTAAAACTTTAAATTAACATGTGGAATGCAATCCGGAAAGTCATCTTTAAATGAACGTTGACTTCACAATCCTTTCAAAGTCTTATTTTCTTAAATGAATTGCATGAATTGTGTTTAAAACAAAATCAAAGAAATTGTTAGAAAAAAAATAATTTCTGACCAAGGCCAACACTGAACTTGAAGGAATCCAAACAAAAAGGCCTGGTATAAAAGTCGTCAGATAACCAAAAATAATAAGACCATAACATTGAATGAAAAATCCATTTTGACATCTTATAGGCTATAATATAGCTAACAAAAATTCCAAACAATTGATTTAAGATACTATTTACTAATATTGTTATTTACTAATTTAGCCGTTATTTATATTTTTCCTCTTCAGCCAAGACAGAAATCATATTTGCTTCTCATGCTCATGTGAGAGCTTGTTCAACAAGGAAAATGGACACTCATATTGGACATATCATATTTAGAGAGATCAAAGATCTAACTTTACCTTCTCATCATTTTTTCCTCAGTCGTAAGGTGTGTCAATCTTTGTCTCTTTCTCGGGGCCGGGCTGTCATCATCAGACAGCGTTCTCGTGGAGGACTGCAGGCCCAGCTTCGCATCGGTGGCCGCTGCCATCTGCTGTAGAATCTGTGCTTTCCTTGACTGGGGCAACATATTGAACGCTTTGATTTGGTCAGATTTGGGGACAGTCGCGATTATAATTTTAGTAGAAGCCATCTTGAAAAGACCCTGGTGACTTCCTTTGGGTGTAATTCTTTTTGGAGAGGGTGAAACCCACCCGTTCGCAACGAAATTAATTCTGAAAGTTGAGTTTTCGTTGTCTCCTACATGTCGTTTTTCTTGGCTAGCTCCCTGTGAATATCATAGGTACGATCAATAGAAAGATAGGGAAAATACACGGATAGCTATCCGTGTCGATATGTGATTGGTTGATGTACAGGGCGGCGACGTCATTTTCGCAGGTCATGATTGGTCAATTCCCTAATTGGTTTGCGAAGTTCATTATGACGCAATTGATGTACACGTGGAAGTGTGTTTATAAATAGAAGCCACCTCTCTTGCATCAGAAAGTCGATATCTGAATTAAGTGGGCTTAGCAGGTCGTGATATTGGTATTTCATATAAATCAATACCGAGTATATAATATGTTCTGAGATAGTATGATCACGCCGATCTGTAATGTACAGAGGAACCTATTAGGTTTCAAACTCTTGGAAACTTTGAAGGTGTCGGCTATATCGATTTACACCTGATATATGATTCTTTTTATAATAATAATAATAATAATAATAATAGATGCAATTTATATAGCGCACGTATCCACTCTGCTGAGTGCTAAAGGCGCTTTACATTATTATTACCCTGGCTTATGGCTTATGGCTTATGAACCTAAAGAAAATAATAAAAGTAATAATAATAATAATTTGCAAATCTCTTCACTGATCGACGTTCATTACCCTCCACCGAATGACCCGATGAAAACAGCCAGACACGATTTTCAACGAAGACCCCCCCCCTCAACTTTCACAAATTATTTCATTTAGTTGTTTTGTTGAATTCACAAAAAGTACAAGAAGATTTGTTGAGCAAGAAATTTCGCGTAACTTCTTAAAAAGTGCAAAATCTGCAGAAGACTAACTTTTTTTTCTTTTATATATACACATTTTCATGAGCTGGCAGTCATTTTCTGAACAAAAAGTGGGGAGGGAGCTGCAATCCCAACCTGCCTGTTTACTTGGTCGCTTTAATTTCTTTGCCTTATCGCACTTTCCATATTTTGAATTACTTCCCGAAGGACCGACTGAACCTAATTTTCAAACACTAATCTCATTGTGGGAACTACCAGAATCATCATTTAAAAGACAGGGTCTGCCTCAGAAAGACACGTGACTTATTATAAGCAGAAAAAAATGATTTTAAACAAATCACACGATAAATAAGAACATATTTTAATGATATAACTCAACGGTGATTTTTTTTTACATGCAAATTTTGGTCATGTGTTATGAAGTATATCATTCACTTGTATGCAAGTATATAATTCACAAGTTTGTCTAAATAAAATGATAAATAGTACTCAACTTCCAACGAAAAAAAATCGTTGATAAACATGGGTGGAGGTATATTTATTCCTTCAATCTTCCATATATCAAATAGATATATATATTGTATTAATACATTAAGAAAACATACTTAATTCAAAACATTCTAAAAATATTTCCCAACAATAGTAAAAAGAAATATGACATACGTAATAACATGTGACCCAAAGATGCTTTGGCATGTATACAACCACAGTTGGAATCAATTTTAAACTTTCAATATCATTAAAGTATTCATAATTGAATATCTAGTCCGATATCTTTTTCATTTTTCATGTGTTTGTCTGATATTCGGCTTTAAATAAAATTTTCAGGGGCATACCAACTTAAATGCTCATCGTTATGATTATAACCTTCAACATCAAGCTGTAGAATTATTGAGAGTGTATTAAACTTGCTTAAAAAGCGCTTTTCCTAGATTATCTGAATATCTGATGAATATATCTTGACCAAATACCATATAGACATGCAGACACGATGTCGTTTGAAAACATCGTTTTTAGCTTGTTTTAATTAGCTGATGCAATGAACGGTAAAATTAGGAAACATGCCAAGTATATACATGTATATATTCAGTGCGTGATTCAAACTCTTCCACGTCATTCATCTCAACGTATTATTTTTCTTTGTATATAGAGNGGGGGGGCACTCCAGACTAGACTTACGTGGCACAACATCATTGAACAATACGAGATGCAAATCGCACCCACAGTAATATATATTTCTGTGCTCAGACTTGGGGAACAACCTCAGTCATTGCCCAAGTCATCTGACTGACTTTTTTTTTTTTTTAAATCTAGACGGGCTCTTTTCTGTTTTTGTTTGTGCTTAAATTCAGGCAGGATTTCAATTCAGGTGATTGCCCATGAAAGAGAATTGGAATGCGCAATCACCTGAATTGAAATACCTGCATTGATCCACATATTTCCTTTTGTTATTTACAGAACCAGCTCTGAAACGTGATCTAGAAAGGTGAACAAACTTGACTCTTGTGATGTCACAACCTGATTGACATTTGAAAGAAATTTTTAGGGGCGTTCCCAACTAAGCCAACATAAAAATGAAGAAAAAAATATTATAAAATATATGAAACACATTTGGGCCCTTTTTCACTGAAAAGGGTATTGATAATGGTAGGCCTATAATACATCAATACAGATCAACTTGTATTTTCATAATAGTGGAACTTTAAAGTAAATGTATTTGGACAACGAATTGGACATAACAAAATGCAAACAGTAACCATTAAAATAGAATTCTGAGTGATCGGATGGTTTTTATGTCTTAATTTGTTTCGTGATACATGGCAGCTGAGATACCAAGCGTTGTACAGAAGGCCGCTAGTGCCGACTAGGCGAGTAGACCCGAAGGTCATTAATTGTATATATGCTTTTCAAGTATCCGCTGTTTCATGCGGTTTGGAATAGATTTGTCGCCATGTCGTGCGAAAGTCCTCTATGGACGAAGATGTATCTTGTTTAACGTTGCAATGATGATTGTTACGACAATGCCTCGTGCATTACCACACCCGAGGGTCCTAGGTTTATCTATGGCTGTCTTTATCATTTTTTTTTTCAATTAAGAAAGGAAACGCTCTCGTGATTTCAAATTCTTTAAGGATGATTCCATCCCAGAAAAATATTGCCTTGATTGAAATCGAAAAAATAGACAACTAGATTAAAAAAATTTTGAACGAAATTGGACAATAAATAAGACAGTTAGTTGAAAGAAATGTAAAGAATATTCAGGTAGTTATATTTCATGTGCTTTTTATCAAACTCAAATTAAATAGCTGGAAGACAGTGTAAAACGAGTTGCTAATAAAATTGCTTCAAAGTTGGATTTCAAATACTAAAACAAAGATTCTGTCTGAGTATTTTCCCCTTCGAGGTTGCAATACAAAATTAATACATATAGGGACCCAATTAAATATATGTACGTGATAGATGTTATGATTCAAAATTCATAATAATAAACCAAAACAGGCAATTTTGGATGCTTACATATCCAAATTGTAAATATGGGAACATATGCAATTCACATACTTTTCTATCCCCAACTCATTCAGTCAATTGTGACATATGTTTGTTTCAGATTCGTTCAGATGCATTTCCTGGCACAAGACAGACAACATAGGCTAATTATTTTGATCAAATTGCATATCAAATAACTAAAAAAAAACACAATATAAAACCAGTTGGGTAATAAATTGCTTCAAGATTAAGTCTCAAATATATCTGAGTACATGTTTTTCTCCGCAATATTGAAATACATGTACAACCTTAATACATATTTTTAATGGACCCAATTTATTACTGATATATACGTGATACATGTTATGAATTCAAAATTCATAATGAACCAAAACAGGCAATTTTGTATGCTAACATATCAAAATCATGAAAATGGAAACAAACATTACACAAGTCCAGTAATTTATTGTTCCTGACTCACACAAACTTGTTTCAGATCGTTTCATATTTATTCATCATACCCCCTCTGTATCTTAATTCAAATATTTGCTCTTTAAACTGCCGGAACTGCAATTCTGGGTCGGTCAGTGGAAGTGCACATCATCTTTACATTTATTTAATTGATAGTCACTGTTTTTGTTAGTTTGTCTATGTTACTTGTGTACTAATGTTTTTTCTCCTCTTTTTCTCCACTTAATTTAATGGGTAATAATCTTTCCGTAATGAGAATACTGTACGCTTAGAAACATCTATATTAAATGCTTAATAAATGTTAAGGGTTATTATTATTCTTCATGCCCCTTCCTGGCATAAAACAGACAACATAATAAATATCATATCAAACAATTAAAAAAACCAATATGAAACCAGTTGAGTAATAAATTGCTTCAAGGTTAGTTTTCAAATACTAACTGAGTATTTCTCCCATCAATGTTACAATACAAAATTAATACACATTTTTAATGCACCCAATTTAGTACTGATCATATTTATGAATTTAAATTCATAATGATGAATTAAAAAAAACAGGCAATATTGTATGCTAACATATCTAAATTGTAAATATGGCAATGTATATTAAACAATTCAAGTACTTTATTATTCCCCTACTCATGCAGTCACGGTGACATTAATACAAATTTTGAATGCACACAATTTAGTACTGATCATATTTATGAATTTAAATTCATAATGATGAATTAAAAACAGGCAGTATTGTATGCTAACATATCTAAATTGTAAATATGGCAATATATATTACACAATTCAAGTACTTTATTATTCCCCCACTCATGCAGTCACGGTGACATATGCTTGCTTCAGATTCTTTCAGATATCCCCCTTTAAGTGAGGGAAATTGTTTCTTTTAGTTAAAATTTTACCCCCACCCCTCCCGTGTAGTAGGCAGGCACTTGAAAATATCCCAATATTTCAGAGTTTTGCCTATTTAGCCCTTATTACAAGTTTTTGAAAAGAAAAGGAAATCACCATTAATCAAAGATATTTTGTGGAAAATTTGTCGAAAACAGACAGATTTCAATGACTTTTCAGGACTTTTCCCTTGACTTGTGCCCTTCAAATACACCCCTATTTCCCTCCAAATCAGGAAGTACATGCAGTAAATTCGGCCCCCTGGGTATGGTGAGGGTGGACTTAAAACATTTCAAATAGACTATCAAAAGAAACTAACGGTACAGATTTGCACATACAATCACATATGAAATAGTACAAAAGTTATAAAAAGTTATAAAGATATTGTTCACCATTAATATTTACTGCACACAGAGTATGAAAGACAGTCAGAACTAACAGACGTAGCCTCAATAATGCCTATCCAAAATAGAGTTGGCAAGTATTGCACAAAATATGTGAAAATTATGGATAAAAGCACCACAAGGCTCACTCCGTAATATCCTCATTTCTAAAAATCACGATATGAAAGACATTTTTTAAAACCTCTTCTGAACTTAGCGAATATGCTGTTTCAATACCCAATTTATAATATCTATATGGATGTATTTATATGCATGTATATGTATCCTTGTACATAAAAATTATTGCTTTATCCAATTCATAGAGTATATGCTTTAACATTTTACACAAACTCTATTACGATTTTTTCTCCTCTCTTTCTCTGATTCTTTTCTTTTAACCCTAATCCCATGGGGGGGGGGGGGCTTTTAAAGCCCCCCTAGACAATTTTCACGATAAATCTGAAACGTGAGAAGCTCGCGCCATAATTTTTTCTGAATTTTTCTTTCAAGTCTCGCGCAACTTTTGACACCAAATTCGTGATGACCGGGTATGCGGTACCGACACTACGCGCATTTGAAAAATATTCGTCAAGCCAAATATGAGTCAAAAACGTGATTTTATGTACAAAGTCGATGCAAATTGTGTTTTTAGTCAATATTCATAAATCCTTGTCTATTTTGCATACTAATGCATGAACTGAATTTAAAATTCATTATCTATGTCTCTAATAATGTCACCAACAAAAAAAACAAAGAAATACATAAGAAATTCACAAAACAATAAAATATATAAGAAATAGATTTTGATTGCATTTTCTTTCCATGACAATATGTCTGAAATATTACTCTGAGTATCTAGACAAAAAATCAGCACATTTGGAGCTTCAGCAAGTGATTTATTGCTGTTTGTTAGAATTCACGCATAATTAATGCCTAATGAGCATAATGAGTAGATTTTGGAAAAATTTGACTACGCAATCTCCGAGAGTTAACATGGCGGTCTATGTGCATGCCAAATTTCGGCGCGATTGCGCGGTCGACGGCGAAGATCAGAGGGGGAGGGGCCAAATAAGCCCCCCCCCCCCCCATTGGCCTGAGGTGACTGAATTATCCCAATGGGATTAGGGTTAAGCATCTTTAAGAATATAAATAACTCCATAACACAATTCTATTTGCAATTATAGATCTGTTACTGGATCCAAATCTCTTTTAAAGTAGCAGTTCTTTATTCTCATTTTGCCAATATAACAATATCATTCTCACCTTCCCCCCTTCTCTCTTTCTCTCTCTCTCTCTCTCTTGATCACTTTCTTTTCCTTTTATCATCTTTTAAAATATATTTATCTCTATAGCACCAGTCTATTTCTTATCATTGGTCTGTTACTGGACTGTCAGCTGTTTTTCTCACTTCAAAAGGTTAAAATTATCATTCTTTCCAGACAAGCATCATTCAAAATTTCATACTTTCACTCTCTGTCTAAAAAACCAACTATATTAAAAGAGTATCAGTCTCACTTTGAACATCTGTATAAACATTAGTCCTCTTTGAGCATCTGTATGAATATCAGTCTCATTTCAAGCATCTGTATGTTTAGAATCGGTCTCTTCTGACAATTAGTACAGGTATCACTCCCCTTTTGAGCATCTGTATGAGTATCAGTCTATTTTGAGTATCTTTATGAAAATCAGTCTCATTTTGAACATCTGTAAGAATATCAGTGTTACTTTAATATCCGTACAAGTCTCAGCTTCTATTTTTAGGCCACCTGCAAGTGTATTAGTCCCTTTTGAGCATCTGTATGAAGATCTATCCAATTATGAGCATCTGTATGTCTCATTTTTAGTAGGTGTATGAGTATCAGTATACTTTTATTCTGTATGAACAGAATTAGTCTCTTTTTTGAGCATCTGTATCAGCATCAGTGTCAGTGTGAGTATACATGTATATATACTTCGCTCCCTTTCTGGTCGAGCACTGTCAGCTATTTTGTAGAACCATAACTATATTGATATATATATATATATATATGAGCATATTCTTGCCCCAGTGCACTCAACTCCAACATACTCTTGTATTGCTTATTTATTAAAGTATATAGTTAGTCGCTGATGAACCTTCGGGCGAAACAGTCTGTACGACAACACTTGTAACTTGTTCTGCATAAATATAATATACTTTGCTCCCTTCGTGGTTGAGCACTGTCAGCCATTTTGTAGAACCATACTATATTGATTTATTTGCTCCCTTCGTCGAGCACTCTACACTGCAACCAGAGCATGAATAAGTTCACAATTAAATACAGCACGAAGAATATACCTGTGCCAACCAAAAGCGAATACACCAAGAGACTGATAGAGAAAGTAGAGGCCTTCACGAAACGACTTCGATGGAGAGCGTTCTTCTTCCTGAACCCAGATGCGAGACCTGCTACCAAGGAAACCTATGGATTCAAAAGCTCAAGATCTCCACCACACGTTCCCTTGCTAAAACCTTTTGAGGACGACCTCCTGCGACTTATAGAAGACATCAAGTTCCGCAGAATAAATTCTCCCTTCCAAGACAACCTCAAGAAAGACTTGGTGAGGATCCGCAATGAGAAGAATATCCTGGTACCTGCCGACAAGACAACCAACTACTATGCTGTCAACCCCGAACGGTACGACAAGCTGATGAA
>BQKZ01003294.1:2530-34282 GCA_036244855.1 Temnopleurus reevesii
AAATCACGCTTTCCTAATCACCAATCCCAATCCCACACGGCTTGGAACTTGCCTTTGAAGTTCTTCTACCATAATTTTGATAAATGAAAAGGAATTGTACTCACCAGTCTTGAAAAAGCAGAATTTTACCTTCCTCTCTGCTTCCGTAGCAGACAGATAGTACACAGCTCGATGACTTCCGTTGTAAACATCCCGTTCGGGTCAAAGGGTAAAAATTATAGGAGTTTCGCGGCCACTTCGCAATCGTCATCCAGCTTCCGTAATTCGGAGAATGAGAGACCGTGCAACGAGCATATACCTCTGTGGCAATAAGCGAGACCGTTCGCGCGGTGCTGAGCTTGGTGGAAGCTGCCCGCGTACGTACTAGCGCAGCCCGGCCAAAGATACCGCACCGGTACGCTCTTTGAGCCCAGCCCCACACCGCACGTACCATCTCGCTCATTGCACGTTCTCTCATTACCCCGCATTACGGAAGCTGGATGACGATTGCGAAGTGGCCGCGAAACTCCTATAATTTTTACCCTTTGACCCGAACGGGATGTTTACAACGGAAGTCATCGAGCGGTGTACTATCTGTCTGCTACGGAAGCAGAGAGGAAGGTAAAATCCTGCTTTTTCAAGACTGGTGAGTACAATTCCTTTTCATTTTTCAAAATTATGGTAGAAGAACTTCAAAGGCAAGTTCCAAGCCGTGTGGGATTGGGATTGGTGATTAGGAAAGCGTGATTTGGGGAGCTTTTCAAATCACATTTCCCTCTGCTACACGCACGGTATAGAACCTACTCCATAGCTCTCTGGAGTAGTGACAATGTCAAAAAATGTCAAAAACTATTCCAGGGAGCTATCCATAGCTAGTACGGTCCGGTGAAATCGTAGTTTTCGGGCATTTTTCCTGGACAGGCACCGGGCAGAATTTGGTGCTTGCTCGATTTTCGCGCGCCAAAATTATTGTGCACGCGGCCACTACCATCGATGATCATTCCGATGGGCAGTGTCTGCGTGTGCAATGTCGCCATCCGACGTTAATTCCGGACAGCAATTAGTGCGAATTTGAGCGGCACTGGATGTAGCTTGGTGTTTGTGTGGGTGTAGAGTGTCTGAGAGCTTAGTCCGACTGTCGGTTTGCTCGGACTGACAGCCGGACTTCTGGCTTTGGTTTGTTTGTATGCGTACTGTGTGTGTGTGGAGTCGAGGCAGCTGATCGCCACGACCACTTGTATTGTGTGCACCATGCCCCAGCGCAGCGTGATTGAGTTTTTGTGAATGGGAGCGTGCGGTGTGCAAAAGGCAAGGTGGGACGCAAATGGGCGTGTCGTCTCCCGCTACCTCGTGTGTGCGCATATTGTATTCGAATGATCATGCATGGTGCGATGTGCCTCGGTGTACAGCGCGCACCGTGTAGTGTGTAGTGTTTATGGCTGAGTGTGTGCTTGCGTGTGCGTAGGCGATGGGTGAGGAATGTCGGCCGTTGGACTGGGTTTGCGACGGAGCGTATCATTCTGTGGATGTTTGTGAAAAAATGAGTGAGGAGTGTCTGCCGTTGGATTGAATTTGGGGTGAATGGAATCGCCCGGCTTCGTGCATGGGGGTGTTTAGTTCCGTGCGAATATGCTGGGCAGGGTGGTGTTTTTGTTGGTGATTGTAGGCTTTGTGGCTGAGAATGGGTGGCGAATGTGTTGGATGGATGAAGCAAGGTACTGTAAGAGTGCGAGTAAGCGTGAAGAATGAGTGATTTTGGAGTATATTTGAGTGGTTGAGAGTGCGTGAAGAGAAATTGGGGGCGTGGTCTAAGGGGGTATTTGACCTCTGTGCGTACCCGCATTAGCGGGGTGGGCGTGAAGGGGTCGCCCCAAAACATGTGCGATGGTCTGGGTTTGTGTAGGCCCGGACGGCGCGGATTAATTTTCCGCAATGCGACAGGGGAATTCCCGGAATCGGACAGTATTTTTTGCACCCGGCCGAGAAAACCACATGCGTTTACATCAAATTCACGAAGTACACGTTTCGAGGGAATCTTATCTTGATTTCACGGAATTGTGGATAGCATTGGAATTTATTTGGGATATATTAAAGCTTGTGGGTAAGTTATGCCTTTTAATCGTTTTTATTAATTGAGTGTATGAAGCTGCGTGACTGATTTTAGTGAGAGATTTTGGATGGTTTTAAACCCTCACTGGTGTGAAAATCAACAGGTGGACCCATCAGCTCGGATGTGCGGGGCTCGTGCCTCGTACACTAGGCTTGGGCTCGAGCGGGGGTTGAGTCGATTTGAGCTGGCAGTGAGGGGAGGCTAGTATCAGATAGCATCGGACGCCGAATGCTCTAGGGACCGATTGCAAAATTAGGTCTAGTGATTAACTCTAATCCTCGGATGGGGGTTCCCATGGCCGGGAAGCTGGGGCAGTGCCCTGGCTTGGCCATGCCCTTTCCCCTATCAGAGGCTGGAGAGGGGGTGTACCCTCTCTCACATGCTAGAGGATATAAAGAAAAATATAAATAAAAATAAGATAAAAACAAAATAATAATAATAAAAAGCCTATTACTGGATATGCAATCAAATTGGTAATTAAAGATTAGAGAATGCGGATTGATGTATTTAATGTGTTCTAAGGGGAAAGCCGAGATAGGTAATTTTGGCCTGTGTCATTCCCCATCACATTTTGTTTAACTCCTTTATTATTGTTCACCTTTTTGATTTAGTTAAGTGTCTTTGTCCCATGTACATTGGTTTTATAATCGATTTGGGGACATAAAAGGCAACAAACTGAACTGATGATTTTGGTCCTGAGCATTCAAATCCGGGGCTGTCGAGATGGTGGCATAGGGGATGCATGGATTGTGTGTTTTGGTGCAGGCCCACCCACCCAGATGTGGGGAGCCAAATTAAATAAATAAATAAAGAAATTCATCAAACAATAAATTAAAATAAAATTATACCTATAGTGGACAGTGTGTACTGTGATCATACTCTATAGGTGAGGTGAGCGAGAGAAGTGGCCTGTTTAATAAGGGCTAGTTCCATGGGCCCCTCCCCGCTATCGCCCATGGTGGGGTCGGCTCAATGTGTTTGATTTAACTGCAGGCATGCGCCCCCCACGGGGGAAAAATATTTCCATTGCCCTAATGTCAGATTGCACTAAAGAGAAAATAACCTTTTTAGGAAGTCATACAAATAATGGAATTGAATAGGAAAATTAAAGGGTAAATAAAAATAGTCGTGATAGATCCATGATATAATGCAAAAAAAGAAAAGAAAAAAAAAGAAAGGACAGGGAGAGAATTCAGGATAGGAGGAGAGTAGGAGATGAGAAAAAAAGAAATGAAACCACCCGCATCCTCCGCAAAATGCATTCTCCGTTCTTTGTTTGATTTTATCTAGGAACTCACAAGTACTCGTGGCCAGAGGTGGATGGAAGAGACTGAGAATCCGATTCTGGGGGATCAGGGGGAGGGGGGCCCTGTGGCCATTAATGTGTGTCCCGTGGTGGACATCCTGGGCATGGCAGGGCTCAGCCCCGAACAGAAGGGGGCGATCATTGAAATGCGGGCTGAGTATGGCCAGGTCACGCCCGAGATCTTTGAGGCCTCGCCGGCCTTAAGGGACTCGGCGGGGCTGGCCTCCCGCTTTGATTTCTCGCCCCGGAGTGGCAGGGGAGGGCCTGATCCCCTCCACACTGGAGACACAAGCCTGGACGACCTAGGGGGAGTCCAGGCCAGCACCCCGATGGATGGGGGTGGTCCCGTCCGGTCAGTTGGAGATCGGGCCTATTCCCCCGTGGGGGACGCGAGTTCCACCGGGGGCAGCCAAGGGGTTTTACCTGGGGGCTCTGCCGGGAACTGGCGGGGGACCCCTACCCCCAGGGCCCGGAATTTCAGGGATGCCCATCCCATACCCGGCACGGAGAGGTCGGGGCCAGGGGGCAAGCTGGAGCTGGACCCATGGGCCCAGTCTGGCAAGGACCATGCCACAGCTGAGCGCCTTGACTATATCCTGGGGGGAAGTTGGCGAGGACGGACGGCCACACAGGGGGCTGGCCAACAATCTACTACTAGGCTGGCTGGAAGCTCGGTGGCATGGGATGATGGAGGGGGAGGCGCCAGCATGTCCGAGGAACCAGCAGGGCAAGGGCCTTCTGCAGTTCCCCAGCCGGGCCAGCCACAGGCTCAGCGGGGGTCCCAGGTGGCACCCGAGCCGGGCCCTCAATCGGCCCAGCAGGGACTAGCCACCGCCCAACAGTTGGGTCAACTTTCTGCCCAGCCAGGCATGTGCACTGCTCCCCAGCTGAAGCAGGTGCAGGCCTCACAGGGGTGGAACGGGGTGGTCCTGCCGGGTCAACTCCCGGCACAGCAGGGGTTTTACCCAGCTCCACCTGGCCTGCCGCATGCCTCACAGGCATTTTACCCTGCACCTCTGCAGGGCGCCCCGTCAGTTCAGCAGGGGTTTTACCCGGTTCTTACGCAAGGTGTCTGTCTTGGCTCGGTGCCAGGACAGGGCCTCGCACATGGGATGTACCAGGCTGCAGCCCAAGGGGTCCAACCCGGCTTCCAGTCGGGCCAGCCTCTGATGTCCCCATCCCCGTATTACGGTTACTCGCCTGGGCCAAGGCAGACCCCGGCGACACCTTGTGAACAGGCACTGCCCGCAGCGGCGGCGGGGAACCTTCCTCGTGGGTCGGGTGTGAAGCCTGACCAGAGCACCCTTTGGGGTTCACTGGGGGCCCAGCAAGGGTCGTGCCCGGGTACTCCATGGAACACCCCGTCCAGCAGCGGGAGGACTGACAGCACGCTGTACCAAGGCCGGGCTCACCCGCCCGACTACGCTACGCGCGGTGGGTTCTCCAAGAACCCGCCATATGGAGGGTCTGGGGCACCACCCGAAGGTTCCATACCCTGGTCGGCGCCAGGGAGGGCGGATCCTCCGAGCCATGGTTATCGGGAGGCGCCGTTGGGACAGATGCCTGCGGAAGATGTCCACAACGGGGCCGGGCCTGGTTTCGACGGCCCAGAGTACGGGCCGGCCAGGGGGTACGGCATGCCCCAAAGGCCGAAGGGGAAACCAGATCCCCTCTTTAAGGAGCTCCCCAAGGAGGTCCGATATAATGGGAAGGGGAGTTGGCGACATTTCCTCAAGGATTTCACTAAAGTGGCAGACCAGCTGGAGTGGACTGGTCCCGAGAGGATCAGTCAGCTGGAGTGGGCCCTTCAGGGCCCGGTCCGGGACTACCTGGACCACCTGCTTCAGGGGAAATGCGGTGGGGATTATGTCTCCATTGTGGCCAAGCTGACAAAGCGTTATGGGAATGAGGATCCGTTTGGTCTCTTCTGGGTCCAGCTCCATGACGCCAAGCAAGGGCCCACAGAATCCCTGGGGGATTACGCCGACAGGCTCGTGGCCTTGTCGAGCCAAGCGTATGGCGGGCCCCACCAGGTGTCGGAAACACAACTGGCCCTGCGGCTGTGCCACGGCTGCTCGAACCGGGACGCAGGGTGCCATGCCATGAGTCTTAACCCCAGGAACATGGACGAGGCTCTTGCCGGGATACGCCGTTACCAGTCAATCTATGGGCCTGCTCAGGGACCTCCTCGACGGGGCAAGTCCGTGTCAATCGCCGGGGACCCTGAGTATATGGTATGCCGGGTGGACGCCCTGGCGGGCCAAAGCTCACCCTCACCCCCGAGAGACACCAGGGAGGTGGCCTCCATGGAGAGGCGTATAGCCGACATGGAGAGGATGCTCAGGAAGCTCCTGGAGCAGTTGAGTTCTCAACCCGGATCATTCCAGGGTCGCTCTAACCTGCGGAGTGGCTCCCGGCCTGCCTCGCCAGGCCCAGGGGTTTGCTTTTACTGTGAGGGGGTGGGCCATTTCAAGCGGGAATGTCCAAAATACTTGAAGGACTTGGAGGATAGAAAGGTGGCCCTGCTGGAGCTCTGCGGCGAGTCAAACTCCAGCGGGCCGGAGGACGAGGCCGACCTCTAGTCCGAAGAGGACGATGCCCACTAGGGGAGGGGTCCCAGGAGGACCCCACTCTGTCCCAGGCTCCAGCCCCGACTAGGACCGGATTGGGTCTCCCATTGGAGGAACTTGGCCAGTAAAATATAGTGCTGGGGTACTGGCCCGGCAAGAAGCACTCAAACGCGGATGCTCCATCCCGCATCCCCGACATTGTACAATAATGCCGGGACCAACGCATAGGCCCCCGCCTGAGCGACTCCGGTGCAGGGGTTGCAAGTACTGCCAGAGGGCAGACTCCAACTGGTTGGAATTTGTTGAGGAGGTGGCCGACGTGGTCCCCCTGGCCACTAGGGCTGAGGGGAAAACCCCAGGGGAAAATCCCAGGTTGAAGGGGTTCAACAGGGATCAAGCTTCAGGATTTTCGGTCCAGTCCTTCGTACCGGATCCTCGTTAAGACTGACGCACCCTACTTGCAAATTGGCCGGGGCACGCCTTTTCACACCCCAGCGCAGGTAGGGGGCATCGTAGTCTGGGTGGCCAACATCGGGGGCGAGTTGTCTTCGGTGCTGGCCGAGCATACTAGGACTTATGGCCTGGCCCTTTAAGGTAAGTGTGCCGGCCTCCGGCAGGGGGTGGTCAGCCCCCTACCTAGGCTCAGGGGGGGCGGGGTTGGTCACAGGGGCTTTGTGTCCACTGGAGCCTACCACGCCCAACTTGAAGAGGGAAAGGGCCTGCCGCCTTTTCCCCCTTTGGGTCCCGAGGGGACTACCCCGCCCAGGGGACCAACGCCCTCACCTCCCATAGAAGCCAGCTCTTTGCTGGCGTCTTGCGGTGTGGGTATAATTCCTTCCATTTTGTTGTACACAGCGATCTTTATGCATAATGCCTCACCGGAATGGGTGTGGTATCCAACCCCCAAAATCAAGATGGGTGTTAACCGGGGAGTCCCACCAAACTGGGGTACTGCCCAGTCTACGACACGGCGCCCCCTTCCCGTGCCGGAGTGACCCATGCACCCTCCTTATTATTGGTGCTCATATGGGTCAGAAGGCACCATGGCCAGGGGAGGGTCAGCGCGAGGACCACCGTGGCTGGGAGTAGGCCTGTTTATTTATATAGGAAGAGTTTATTTATTGGAGGGCCCTTGGTCAACCCCCTCCGCAGCCCCGGTCAAAGGGAGGGCTGCGGGAAGCTCTTGTAAATAATATGTTCATATCCAGTTTCTTGCTTGTGTGGGATAGGTGTTCCCAAACGCCTACCCTGTTTATACACATATGTTGTTTGTTTTTTGGGGAAAGTGTTGGGGTGTTTTTCGTGTTAGCTGTTTTTTAACCGGTTTTACCAGAGTTGGTGGTTTATTTTCTAAAAGGAACGAGCAAATATCAGGGCAATGGAAATCATGCATACGCAAAATTTGTAAAAGGTGATCATGTCCATGGGCCATTCCTACGAATATCTGACCCTTGGTTCCCTTCTATAAAACGGGGGGGACTGTAGTAGGAATGGCCCCCACCCCCCTAGGGGAAAATGGGTCGGCCCATGGGTTGGCCCCGCCCACTACAGATTACGAGCTGGAACTACTTGCGACCGGTGGATGTGAGCGGGGCAGGGAGCCACGATGATCAGATTCAGAGCAGACAGACTAAAGCCAACACTATATATTTCAAGGACGTACATTAAGGTGAGTTTACACTTATCTTTTACCGTCCTTGGTGAGGCAGATCCTGGTGCAATGCATCACGAGTACCCGGGATCAGCTTCACCTTTTTCTAGAGCATTTTTGGATCGTGGTACTTAGCACAATATATCTCCTAAAATACAAAATTATTTTTTAAAATCTTGGCACGAAATGAAACTAGATATTTCAGGCTTCAAATATTTCCCAAAATAAAATTAATCCACGAAAGAATCACGGAGATATCGCGATACAAAAATTTGATTGACGAAACGATCGCATCGCTCCATGCTGGAAAATGGTGAGAATTGTCAACAAATTGTGTCATACTAATTCGTAGGCCCCGTTTTGAACAAGATTTACCATAAAATTGCTTCCATCTAATATGCAAAATTTACAGTAGCTTGACCACAAAATATCAAGGAATCGAATGGTAGGCCTATGTCTGCTTACTTACAAATTCGATGATTTCCGTCTGAAAATTGGAAGGATTCACTTTGATCAGTGTTTGCGAGACCCGTGTTTTTCTGCAAATGCAAGCAAATCTGCCGATCTTTTGGCAATATTTTCATTGTTTTGGGTCCTTTTGCTAAGAAAATTTCCAATTTAGGCAAATAAACAACGCTCTTTACGAAGGTGATGTCAGATTTGCAATATTTCATCGATTTTGTAGAGATTCATAAGATGTACGAATTAATATGATGCGCGAATTAATGTGACAGCACCATACACTAGGCCTAGGCCTACACTAGACAGAAAAATCTGACTCTCAGAGGTTTTTTTTTTAATGATTTCTGACTTTTGGTGGTGCCCCCTCCAGAGAGTCAGAAAACGCCCCAATTCAGCGTGTAGTGCAGGTTGTTGTAGACAGAAAAATCTGACTTTTGGAGGTTTTTTTTAACGATTTCTGACTTTTGGTGGTGCCCCCTCCAGAGAGTCAAAAATGAGAAAACGCCCCAATTCAGCGTGTAGTGCAGGTTGTTGACGTTGAAGCCTTAATACATGGCATCTATGGGAGTTGGGGTGCTGCCGCGCACCCTCACGAAAAATCAACATATTTTAGGTCTAGATCATATTTAATTATGTATGAACACGAAGAAAAATATATAATTTTTCAGATTACCTTGAAGGTTTCCAAAAAAAATCCTTGAAAATCTGTGTTTTCCGCGTGAAAATCAGAGGGTATCACAACAGCTACTCAAAACTCATTCACTTTTACACGTACAGAGCGTCAGCCAATCACAGTCGTCTTTCTATAATTATATCGAATTAATATTCATAAGGTTAAGGTGACCGCGCTCACTATATCAACATGTACACGACGGCGCGGCGACGAGAAAGTACATCGCTCTCGTTATTTGCATATAATGAATATTCATAATCGATCGACTTTTTGAGGTCAAAGGTTAATCGTCAGCCAATCAAGGAAAGTCTTTTATTTTAGTTTGATCGGACTTGTTTTCAAGACAGCGAGAGCTGAAATCGCCCTAACATGTGATTTTTACAATTGAAATGGAATAAAAGGTACGTTTTTACATCTTTATATCATTATTGCATTAAAAATCTGTTTTTTTTAATCGAAAAAAATGGAGGTTTCCACCATTTTTCACGATTTTTATCGTGATTTTTGGTGGGGACCACCATTTGCCGAGGGTATTTTGGGCTTCATCACAGGCATCTCTAGCGGCGTTAACGGTCTATTGAGAAAGGATGCGTATCCAGGCGGAGGCTCAGCGGAGCAAATCCTGATCGAAAAAGACCCGTTTTATCGGTCTAAGGTTGTTGAAGCTACAATACACAGCGTCTATGGGAGAAAGGATGCTGCCGCGCACCCTCACGAAAATACGCTAATTTACGTCTCTATGATATACGATTAACTATGAATACAATTAAAAAAGATATATTCTTTAAGATTACCTTGAAGGTTTCCAAAAAAAATAATTAAAATCAGTGTTTTTATCGTGATTTTTGGTAGCGACCACCATTTTTTTGATCTTCATCACAGGCGTCTCTAGCGGCGTTAACGGTCTATTGAGGAAGGATGCGTAGCCAGGCGATAGCCTCAGCGAAGCAAATCCTGATCGAAATAGACCCGTTTTATCGGTCTAGGCCTACACAGGCTATATGGTGCTGTCACATTAATTCGCGCATCATATTAATTCGTACATCTTATGAATTTCTACAAAATCGATGAAATATTGCAAATCTAACATCACCATCATAAAGAGCGTTTTTTTTTATTTGTCTAAATTGGAAATTAACTTAGCAAAAGGACCAAAAACAATGAAAATATTGCCAAAAAAAAGAAAGATCGGCAGATTTGCTTGCATTTGCAGAAAAACACGGGTCTCGCGACACTGAAGTGAATCCTTTCAATTTTCAGAAAATTTTTTTTAAGTAAGCAGACATACCATTCGATTCCTTGATATTTTGTGGTCAAGCTACTGTAAATTTTGCATCTTACTAACTTAGATGGAAGCAATTTTATGGTAAATCTTGTTCAATACGGGGCCTACGAATTAATATGACACTGTTTGTTGCGATCGTTTCGTCAATCAAATTTTGATATCGCGATATCTTCGTGATTCTTTGGTGGATTAATTTTATTTTTGGAAATATTTAAAGCCTTAAATATCTAGTTTCATTTCATGCAAGTAGTTTAGAAAATAATTTTGTATTTTACAAGATATATTTTGCTAAGTACCACGATACAAAAATGCATTAGAAAAAGTATACAAATTAATGTGACCCCATCATACAATACATGTATCCTTATTTTAGTATACCGTATACCGTATACCGTATGAGCACCGTATGAGCACCAGTTTCCGGCCGCTTAAGCAGTTTTGCTCTTCCACATGTCACAAGATCCAGCATTTCAAGTTTATTTTTAGTCAGATCATAATTTAGCCGAAATTCTGGGCTTTTAATTGATGTGCATAACTTAATGAATGGCGCCCGTATATTCGCGCAGCAATCGGCGATCGCCAAGCGACATGGGGCGGGCGTTTCCGGCCGCCTGCCTGGTGATTTGAGCCTCCATAGGCAGGCGCGCACCCAGGATTTTCATACCCCGGGGGCTGAGCCCAAATTTGGCGCCCCCGCCCCTCCCCGCTAAGCTGACAACCAAAATAAAAAATTTCCTTACCTCAAATTTGGCGCCCCCCGGGGGGCTGAGCAAAAATTTTGGCGCCCCTCCCCTCCCGGCTGAGCTGACAAGCATCTGCTCAAATTTGGCGCCCCCCTTAGCGCCCCCGCGGGGCTGAGCACAAATTTTGCCGCCCCTGCCCCTTTGGCGCCCCCTTATAAGCGCATTTATTCAACAAATTTTGGCGCCCCCTGGCTCTGACCCGGGGGGCTGGCGCCCCCATAGCCCCCCCCCTAGTTGCGCGCCTGATAAGGGATTGTGTTGAAGCGTACGTGCGCTTATTTGGGCGGGCATTTAACCTAAGTGCGCGCCATGTGACAAACTGCATGAGGTTTGGTGGCCGGTTACACCCCAATGGCTGGAAACCGGTACTGCAGTGTGAGAGACGTTGGACACTGTTCGTCGTAGCAGATTGTTGTGCTTTTTTCTGCTCAATTTTTATGTGGTAATAGTCTTCAGAATATTCTCCTTTAATAGTTTGAGTGATACCAAATTCTGTGATTAAATGATAGTTTTTACTGTTTTATATTTGCTCAAAAATAAGGTTCGGGCCTGGCTTTAATATTCTTTATAGACTTCTGATGACTGTTAATGTCTTAACGTTAGAATAGATTTTATATGATAGGAGGTTGACGTCTAACGTCTGCGCCCCTAACGTTAAACGTTCAACGCAGGAAGTCACTGAATATCATATTCAATATTATCTGATATTATTAAAAATGTCCTGAAGATCAGGTGTGAGAAATATCTCGGCAAAATATGACTAGGAACAATACACCCCCTCTCATTTTCGCAGTTCAAAATTTTGGGCATCTTTCCCATTCAGGTTACACGCAATTGGTGATTTTCAAGAAAAAGTCTTGATTTAACCGAGTGCTAAGTTACATCGCGTATGTCAATGAGGGCGCTAATGCACATTCGTATCCAGCGCCAGTGTACACACGATCGGGACGTTTCAAGAATGAGGCATCTCCATTCTCATGGCTGGATATGAAAGTGCATTAGCACCCAGATGAGCAACCTGGCACAGAGGAGGATGCCCTTACCATGCACAAGAGAGATATGTGTGTGTGGGACTAATATTGAATCAAAGCCGCGGCAATTTTGATTACGAAGATTGGCGAACAGAAAAAATTACTGTGATTTTAACCTGAAATAGCAAGTGAGCGATTTATATTTCGCTAGCTCGCAGTTCGGCAATTGCATACAAACATGTGTGTCGCATATTGTAGAAGAGGGGAGGAATCAAAGATACACGCGATGACAACACGGATCGGAAATGTGTACGAAGTGTTCCGAGTATCTAAGCTTGGCAAGGTGCGTAAGCAAGGAAATGTTAAAATATCGTTTTTGCCAATACGCAACACACTGTCGATGGGCGCATGCAACCGAAAGTCATGTCGATCATGACGCCCTGACTTTAACAATACGGTGATTGGATACAGAAATGGATTCAGACAGTGCACAAAGAATGGCCCTGAAGTCCATGGCCATGTTTGGCGGTCTAAGTTTAAGATCACTGTGCTTTCAGTTTCAGCTTTAGAAAAGCATGAAGTAATTGAATATTCTATTCAATTTTAATCTGATGACATGTTATCACAAATATTTCTAACAGTAACAAAGAGAATGCATGGGAAAATTGAGAATAATCTCATTTTTAATTGCTTGGCCGATTGGCAAGTGACAACAAAGATTACTTGCCAATGAAGAAATGTTGCTTGCCTGACTTCCTGAACGATATGCCCTCTGTTTATTATGCCTAAATTAAAGTAAATATAATATTAGATGATAGAACACACCTCATGTTAAAGCTCATTACGTAAAGCCTATTTTCAATACAACAGGGAGAAGAATCATTCAAATGAATGGCGTGTAAAGTCAGATAAATGAAAAAATACGTTTGACAAAGTCTTGATCTGCTGATATTGAAAAATACTTGCCCACACAGCTTTCTCACTTGTCCCATGGCAAGTGGGTACTCTCTCCAAACCTTTCCATCTGAGAGAAGTTCCTTCAATTCACAACCCACGAGGTTGTCTCCATGCCTATCAAGTGAAAAGTTTGGTGACAGATTCTGAGGATGTTCAAATGAACATTCAAAGGGGAACAAGTTAAGAAGTTGATTTTCATCACAAATTATTTATGTGACATTAAAAAAACTTTTTCTTATATTCTACTTTATCTAGGTTCTGCTACCAAACAGAGAAGTTTTCGCACCTCAGAGCTCTCTAAGGAGCCAGCATGCCTCCAAAGAACAACACCCTACCCAGCTGGGGGAACCAGATGTCGATGAACCTAAATCCTCTGATCTTAACAAACATCCAGTCATCGCCGTACTTCAAGAATGATCTCTTCAAATTAAAGACATATCATGAGGTCATTGATGAGATTTACTACAAGGTAAGGGGCGGAGGTAGGTGCCAACACTTTCTATCTTTCAATCCCTAGCTATTCAGTATGAACATATTCCATGAAAAACAAATGCTTGCATTAGGTTTTATGTTTCAGATTAGAAAAGTCCCTTTTATATAGTTTGTTCTGAAAAGAACTGCTCAGTTTTCTCTGTAAAGCAAATGTGTCTTGGTGAACATATGTCCCGTGAAATAGAGCATCTTGAATAATGACACACCTGTCAATTATTTGATTAGTTTGTTTATTTGTTTATTTACTGTTATTTCAGTAACCATATATTCATTTCTTAATATTAGAATTTCTACTCTTGGATGAAAATGTCAAAATATGTTTTGTACATTTTAATTCCTGTACAATCAAACCTGTCTATAGTGGCCTCCTAAGGGAATCAGAAAACAGTGGCCACAGTTAGATATAGATAGGTTCTATAACACATTTTTATACGGAGGTACCAATTTAGATGGTCACTAAGACAGGTGGCCTCTGTAGACAGGTTTTCTAATACACATGCTTATCTAGAGGTACCAATTTTGATGGTCACTATAGACAAGTTGGTCATTACAGACAGGTTATCTGTAGACCGGTGGTTACTTTAGATAGGTGGCTGCTGAGACAGGTTCGACTGTAATTAAAAATTGTCTCAACTTTTTTTTCTCTCTTTATAATCTATGCAAACATAACCCATAGACAGGTGAGACAGGTTCAACTGTAATTAAGAATCATCTTTTTTCCCTCTCTTTATAATCTATGCAAATGTAACCCATATTCCCACAAATTAAATTTTGTCACCAGGTGGGACATCTAGAGCCGTGGGAGCGTGGCAGCAGACAAACTTCCGGACAGATAGGGATGTGTGGAGGTGTCCGTGGCGTTGGGGCAGGTGGTATTGTGTCCTCAGCTTACTGTCTACTGTACAAATTGTACACATTGAAGCTGACTCGCAAGCAGCTGAATGGCCTCTTGACGCACTCGGATTCGGTCTACATCAGAGCACTAGGCTTCCTCTACATTAGGTAATTAGGACTCAATGTATGCTTATATTTAGGGATGAAACTTTTGAAACCTTTTTGGTAATTTAGACATTTCCAATATTCATTTGCTTTAGAAAATATCTTTTTGAGGTACGAAAAATGCCTATCCAATTCATTTTGAGACTTTTAAAAAAATTGAATCTCATTGGCATCCAAGATTTTACATTCAGTATTAAACCATTTATTCATAATAGGTATTTATAACATGTCTCAATTTGAATGTCCTATCGTTTTCCAGTTTATGCTTTTGGATGATTGAATTTGATCAAAGGGACAGATGGATAAACAGAATTGTTTAGGTATTGTTGAACACAACACTGTTAAAATCATATACCGATGCCCATTTTAGTGAAGTACTCTATTCACAAGGAAAATAGGAGAAAATTGTGAAATCAAATTAACCCAAATATTTATGCTCATATGTATGGACATTTTGCTTGATTGAAATAATTTTCTGAGGAAATCTTTTTAAAAATATTAAAAACAAAAAACGTCCATGAGTATTTCATCTTAAGCAGTGTAATGAAAATTTTACTGTTCTAATTGAAAGAGCTTAGTTATTGCAAGATTGCAAAATTGAAAAAAACTGTTTGTTAGTGTGGTAGTTAGTCAATATAAAAAATTGATTTACTTTTCTCTCCAAAACCCTCTTTCCTAATGTCGAAAAAGTCACAAAAACTTAGAATATATTTTTTTTTGAAGTTTGATACACTAACTCAAGCTATTTTGTTCTGAACATTTAGAATGTTTTTTTTTATTCCAACAGGTATTCCCAACCGCCTCAGGATCTATGGGATTGGTATGAGGAGTATTTAACCGACGAGGAGGTTTGTAAAACATTCACTTTATTTCAATATCTTATAGAGAGAATGTGAAAAAGATGTTTGCCTATTTAGTTGCCCAATTAGCACACCAGTATTTTTGGTTGACATAAGGGGTGTTGTGAGAAAGATGTAATCAATTGCAAGTTGCAGTTGATAGTTGATCCATGCTGGCCAATTAGAATCATTGTTGCCGGTTCTTCTTGGAAAAAGCAGGTCATGAACCAATTAGGATGTTTGTTTTGCATTTGACATGTAATTGATCACATTTTCCTTGCAATACCTCACATTACTTTTCTGATTTAAAGAGCAAAATTTTGTTTTGCCTATTTTTATTCTAATTTTGCCGTATAATGTATGACTGTACTCACATCATAACATTTTAGTTGAAATTAATATGCAGGATTAAGTATTGCTGAATAATTTTGTCTTATGGTAGGATTAGAGAATTTGGTAAGGTAAAAGGCCACCCACTTGTTTTGAAATTAATGTATGGGATGGAATGTTGCAGTGAGTTTGAAGTATTTCAGGGTTTGAAGAGTAAATTTTTACCGAGGGGAGGATTGGAGAGTCTCGATGTCGTCATGTTCCTTCTTGTTTGGAATGTTAAGTAATGAGAGAGGCACATATGAGGTAAGGCACTTATAAATTGTTAGATATTGATTTCATTTATGTTCTTTCTTTATATTTGCAATACTGGTGCAAAATTTGGTGCAGTGATCATTGTTCTACTAAAGGACATTTATTTTTTGTATAATTCAAAATTTTCCAACTACATTAAAATGAGAATAATTTGAAAAGTCTGGAGTCGTACATCCATCTGACAGTCTAATGCATAGTGCTTCAACACTATTATTTCCTGTGCGGATGAGGCTAATAAATGAATGAAATAAAAGGAAATAAAATATTTTTAGATGAACTGTTACTTAAAAAGCTTATATTTGAATTAAAAAAGAAAGAAAAAAAAAAGGAATAAAGGAAACTGTTCACCATAAAAGATTTCATATCATTTCAAGTTGAGAGATTATTTTATTGAGTCTAAATGAAGATTGGAGTAAATTCAGTACTGAATTAGTTGAATCATTTTGAAACTTTTCCTAACTTGTACAAGAAATTAGATTGCTAAATGTGGTCATAGTTGGTGCATAAATAATTTGCATGCTTCTGCATACTTGTAGATAGCTTTAAATATTTTAATACATCACAATTGACACATTTTGTATGTTTTAATCCAGATTTAGGAGATGGCAGACATCACACAGACTCGAGTCCTCCCTTCTCTCTCTCTTTCTCCCCGCTTGCGGCTGCGTGCTTCATGATTGGTCAACCGTCTAATCAGCGTTCGTAAGCACACAGTCAACTCAAACAAGTTCAAACCAAACTTAAAACCTGTTCTGTAGGATTAGAGAATGCAAGATTGATCATTTCTATTTTAGGCGCAATGTATAAAGAAACTTTCATAGTCATCTCAAGATATCCCCCCAAAAAATGTCTGCTTTGAATGAAGGTTTTCCCCACATGCATGGTTTTCAATTTCAATTTGATATTTTTTTATGGGTTAGGAAGATATTTTTTTCTGCAAGATTAATTATTCATATTTTTGGCTTGCTGTATAATTGATTTTATATGGTCATCTCAATATATGGAAAAACACCTCATTCTTTGAATAACATTTTTCCCCATATATAAATGGTTTTCAATTTTGATTGGATATTTCCTGATGGGTTAAGAAGATATTTTGTCTTAAATATTCCAAACCTGCAAGAAGTTAATTACGGTTTGGAATGAACCTTTGTAACACTCTTGCACAATGAAATTTGATATCATGATAATGCAGAATAGAATATTTTAATAGTATTTTGCATCTGCACAATAAGAATAGCTTTTGTAGGTACAGAAAATGGAAATGTACTTAGGTTTCCCTCTAATCAAGGAGAATAAATTTTGGAATATAGTGTAGTCATAATCTCATTCCACCCATTTTCTATTCGAGATAAAAATGTGTTTGGTCAATTGTACAGTTTTGGTTCTTTAAAAATCTGTTAGTGTATGATTTGTTGTCAGTTGGTGTAATTATTCTTTTTCTTCCCTTCATCCACATCCCTTCCTTTCTCTTCCTCACCCCTCTATCCACATTCTCTCTCCTCTCTCTCTTGTCTCACATTCTCTCTATCCCCTTCTGTCTCTTTCTCTCCCTCTTTCCCCTTTTGATTTTTCTCCTTGAACAGGAGGTTGACACAAAAGCTGGTGGTGGTAGTAGCACAACGATTGGTCAGATGCTGATGCATTTCTTGGTGAAACTTGAGTGGCATTCTACCCTCTTCCCTCGGATCCCTGTTCCTGTTATGAAGGTAGATAATGAATTTCCATTTAGTTAGAAAACAGTTTACTAATTTAGGGTTTTCCTTAACCCTAATTGAACCGGGAAATTTAGCGGGGTGATTTTTCAAACACACGTAATCTCAAGACTACCTACCTGGTAGTTGCAAATATGGTCTCAATTGCGTGCGGAAAAAAACGGTATTCAGAATCCTGCAATCATGTTTTTGGCAATTTGAACAACTGCATGTCTGAAGTTTTTGTATTTTGATGAAGCATCTAGAATCTCGCATCATTATTACAGTCAACTTTGCCTAAGTTGGAATATTGTATTGGTCTTTTCAAGTCCTCTCCTCTTTATATTATATTATTTTTAACCAGCCTAAGTCAAACTTTCTCTTTGTCAAAGCTATGTCTTAAGTCCTGACAGATTCAACTTAGTCAAGATTTACTGTATTTAATAAGAATAAACTTCTTCATTTCGGGGGTTTTCACTGAAACACCTCAAATCATAAGTTTTATAACAATTGTCTTCAATATTTGTTGATTCAAAATCATTATTATGCCCATTGAATTAACATTAAAATCCATTATTTCTTGTATTTGCTCAGGATATTGAAAGGAAGGTGTCAGAGTGGCAGTACAACCAGCAACAGAACAACGCAGACGGAGCAACGGATTACAACGCTGAAGATGGCAATGAGGAATGGGGTGCAAACGACACGTGAGTAATGATGTCAAACTATTCATAAAACCGAGGTTTGGGGATATCTTTCTGCATGTTTTCAGACTGTATTAATAACTTATCATAATTTGTTACAATTAACCCCAGTCAAATAGAAGCCCCGATTCACCATGATTTAACACAGCTCATTGTCTATTTGAGTCCTGATTGACCTGCCCTTGAATATAGAGAAGCACAGAACTCGGATCACAGAAGACTAAACTTGACAAAGAATTGTGTTGCATTGAATCTGATATTTAATTGTGAAGCTGGGGACTTCATTGACCTGGGCAAAGCTTCACCAAGTAATGAGCGACTCGAAGAAAGAATTGAATTGTAATGATTGGTTTTAGTTTTTTCTGCTAAATGTATTCTTTCATGCATGGTTTGCTAAGTTGTGAGTTAAAGTAAGATTTTTGCAAATATTTTGCATATAAGAGAGGATTTTAGGGATTAAAGTGTCAAATATTTTCTTGTGAGAGGTTAATGTTCATTGATTTTACCATTGTTTCTTGAAGGTACTTAGGCAGATTTGCCTGCGTAGTGTCAGAATGTGCTAAGGGCTTTTGAGAGAACGGAAATTCATTTCAATCAAACACTTGATTTTTTTACATCATTTATTTTAGGAAACAAGATCGATTCAACGAAGAGCGATACCCAAGCAGAGACAGAGAGGAAAGTAGCGGTAGAAGAGACAGGGAAAAGGACAGAATCCGAGAGCAGGATCGCGATCGTGGTGGTAGTCGAGATCGGCACCGGGATGGACATCGCGATAGCCATAGGGATAGGTCTAGGCACAACAGTAGGGATCGTTCACGGGATCGTGACCGACATCGTGACAGAGGCAGGGATATGGACTTTGACGCGGCCTTACGAAAGGAGCGGGAAAGACAGACGCGGGATCGCGGCCATGGTAGAGGTCGTGACGACAGACATCGAAGGTCGCGAAGCCACGAAAGAAGGAGAAGAAGTCGATCACGAGAGAAGAAGAGGAGATCTCGATCTAGATCATGTGACCGTCATCGTCGTCGAAGCAGAGATAGGAGATAGCATTGTTTGGTTTTGTGTAGATTGATTGTTATCACTGTAAAGGGTTTAATTTTTGAAGATGGATATTTTGAAATGTTAAAGTTACATATATCCTGGAAGTTCAATAGCCATGAGTAGAATTTGTAACAAAAAGTTGGGTCAGTAAAAACAAAATTGATAGGTTTAATAAATATGTAAAAAACATTGAAACAATACAATTTTTATCTATACGTAAATTCTAAAATTCAGAAAACATTTGAAAGAATATATTTTAAAAAGATGTAAATGAAGAAATGTTTGCATCTATATATCCAATTTAATGCCTATGAAGGCCCTTTAAAAAAAAAAAGAATTATGCACTGCTGAGCACTAATTACACCCTTTACAGTGACAACAATCTGTTGTATCATATTGATATGTATCATATTAAACAGTTGTAAGGCGGTATAGCCAAAGCGACTCCTTTTCTATCACAATTGTATGTTTATAATGTATGCCTTTTTAAGAATGTTAACATGACGTCTGTCATTAGCAATTACAATCTCTGAGCATTTGTCGAGTAATTATTTTGCTGGGGGCTAATGTCATTAGATAAGTGTCGCTAATTGAGTGATGACATCATTTAAATTGTTTTCACACTAGCAAAGTTTGTATGAAGAGAAGATTAAATAGATATCCATACAATGGTGCTCATGTGATGAAATGTTCTGGTGTGAAAGTGTTACAGCAAATAAGCTTCTCTTCACTGTACGCAGTACAAATTTGTGGATAAAAAAGCTGATTAAACAACTAAGATTTCCAGTCAATGCAATTTTGCCAAGGGGAAGTGCTTATTATGAATTTTGTATAATACAGTCTAAACTCGTTATAACGAAGTCGTTGGGACCAGGGGAATTACCTCTTTATATTGAAACCTTGTTACATCAGGGTCAAAATACAATAAAATACAAAGAGATGGGACCAGGAATATTTCCTTGTTATAACAAGAGCTTGTTATATCAGTGCTCTCTATAGCGAGGTTTGACTGTAGGAACTTTGAAGAAGGCTGCACATATGTCTTTTTTACAGATTCAAATCGTATATGAAATATTTTCCTTGTGTATGTAGCACAAGTTGTAAATCAGATTTATGGAGAGAATCCATCATTCATTCATCATTCATTATGATATANTTATACTTTAGGGAGGTGGCTGATTGGCTCATTCAAATTTCTAATGAATTGAAAACTGATGGAGGAATTCCTCCATATCAAAGTGGGGTAAGTAACATAAAAAAATCATATGGAATCCTTACACACTATGCTATTGAATAGTCTACATTACGATGGAATTGTTCATTTTATTAGACAGAATTTGGTTACATAGCACATAGAGGGAATAAGTGGAAAATTTTTACAAGCAACATGGACTTTTGATGAAAAATAAGTTGTGGAGTATAAGTAAGATAATTATGTTTTACTGGGTATTTGAAATGACTTGTTTATCACTTTTTGTTCACAATCCAACTTTAAAATGACTGCCATTTGCAGGTATCGTGCTCTATATATGACAAAATTTACTCATGCTTCCGTGATTGTAGCAGGTAAATCCAGTTGTGAGTTGTTTGTTAGTTATACTTTTTATATTTGTTAATTTACAGTTTTTATTCGTTGTTAGTTTATTCAGTGCAGGAGAATTTCATTCCAATATTGTTTTTAAACATTAAGATTATTCTTGTTTAAAAAATACAAATCAGTTATGCAGTTGATTTAAGCGACCTCAGATTTACGGTTTCCAAATAATCAAATTTTTTTGGTTCTGGATTTGAGACTTTGAAGTCCATTAACAGTTTAATCTTACTACAGTGAAGATTTTTTTTATCATTCATCTTTTAAAAAATATATATTGATATTCTAATTTTATCCATGATAATATGTACTATCATTGAGAACATTCTGCATCTAAAACCTGAATATCTAATTCCAAGTTTGGTTGGTTTCTGCTTTTGAGCACAGACAATTTTTTGCATATCATAAATGATTTTAAAAGCTAGCGTAAATGTTCACATAAATCACCTGTGTCTTTATTGTTGGAAAGCATAAGGCATGATGCATATTCGAGAAACATTGTAAAAGATGTGTGAACTTTCATGTAAATTTTGATCAATAATGTCTTTTTTTCACAAAATAAATGTTCTGTTGTACAAATCTATGTTTCATTCTTGGTTGTTATAATTTGTTTGTTTCATTTTCGTTAGTTTTATTTCTTCGCATATGGGTCTTTCCATTGGGTTGGGTCAACTTTTTTCATGTGATATCCATGTAACAAAGGTAAAAACTTTCTCACTTTATTGTAAAGGTCGATTTTAGATATTGTTCAGCTTTAATCGCCCTCTTTTCTCAGTAATACGTATTTGAATTGGAAAGCTTTTTTAGATGTGAAGCAACAGGCATAGAAATAATTTATCTTTGTTACATGGACATACCTGTATATTGCTTTCACATGGCAAGAAAGTGTCACATTGCATTATTCATCTACAGTACCATATTCTTCACTGAGTGGGACACAGTATTTTCGCATACATCATTATTAGACTGTATTTGAATGGTTTTAAAAGGGCTTGGATTTGGATTTCTGGGATGTCACAAAAATTTACCCAACTTAGTGGAAATACCCATTTAAACACAGGACCACGGCATAAACCAAACAAATGCTGTAGAATTAGCCTTCATCTAAAATGTATTATTTGCCAATAGATCTGTACCTTATAACAGGGCACACAAGGACGCTTGGGTGAAGGGCAACAAAACTTCACTCTATTTAGATCTTCTAATATCATACAGTGGAAGCTCAGTATAATGAGGTTCTTGGGACCATCAAAAATAGCTCGTTGTAGCATTAATCTCATATCAAGGTTACAAAACATGTTATAACGAGCTGGCGCCAAACTTACCTCTTTATATCAGGAATATTGTTACATCAGATTTCTTTATACCAGGGGGGTGTTTCATCAAGATTTGTCGCAGAGACAATTAGTAACGCTGACAGATTCCTTGATTGTGATTGGATGAAAAGTACTATCGCTGACAGTTGCTATGGGAACTGTCAGAAAATGACTCCTTGGCGCTGCGACAAATCTTGATGAAACACCCCCCAGGTTTCCACTGTATTTGCTTTCACTTCTGAAAGATTTACCCCATACAGGCACTCATAGGGGGTGTTGTTCAAAACTTGCAGTTGATTGGAAAGCGCCAATCAAAACCATTGTTTCATATGTGTCTTGCAGGGGTGTGAGATTTCAGATTTTAAACTGAATTCCGATTTGTTTGGACATGGTTATAAGCCCCTTTTTCAGGTGGTTTCAATACAAATTCAATGAAAAGAGTGATATTTTTTAGCATTTCATATTTATTCATACTTATTTCATATTTTTCATATTTTTCTCTACAGATGCTCTCACACCTCTGGTCATGTTAGTTGCGCATATCATGCATGAATGAAAATGGGTGTTACAATTTGCAGTTGATTTGCAATCAATTGCAACTTTTGAACAACATGAACAACAGCCATATAGATTGATCCACCGCATTCACCATAGATTATCAAAGAATCTGATCTAAGTTTTGTCCTTGTTTAAACGGCAGACCTGTCTAGTAATTAATTTATTTTCGAACCAACACATATGCATGTAACTAAATTAATACCAAAGAGGCATAGATTTTTCACACATGACATTCTTTTTATTCTTCTAGAAAAGAAGTCAAAATAAATAGTATACAAATGCTTGATCATTCAAGATGAAATAGTTGATCTTCGTAGACGGAATAGTAGGATTGATGTAGGACGGAAATAAGGAATATATGGTGTATTTACATGAATCTGAAATAGTAAAATATTTTATGCACAATTATTTACACAACAAAATAATACAGAAGTAAATAGTTTGTTCCATGTTGAAAAATTGATCGAGAAACATAGTACAATATTGCTTGGGGAAACCAATTTAGTGAATGAAGTTCATTATTCATATGAGAAAAATTATTTTTAATAAACCAAAGATTATCATTGAAGTCCTGTTTAAATTTCAAATTCATTTTGACAAACCATGGAATGTAAGTCATAATAGTAAAAAGCTGAAATAAATAAGAAATAGGACTAGTATACATGTACATTGTTTCGTGGTTTATATTCCAAAATCAATAAATAATTTATTTCATAGCCATTTAAGAAAATTCGGCCTCGGACAAAGTAAACCGCCTCCATTCAAGCATAATTTTTGCAATATTGTACAAAAAAACAAAAAATTTCATTCTTCTTATTCTTCAGAAAAATGTTGTACAAGAGTCGCGCCTGGGAATTTCTTTGTGATCATGAAGCTATTGTGAATGCTTGAATGAAGTTCTTTACTTTTTCCCACTCCTTTTTCCCTTCTGCTCACAGCGAATAGCAATAACTGTACCCACCGTGTGTGATTGCGAAATAGGGAAGCTATCGTTAAATGCAAAATAGAACTTCTTCATAGATACATAGGTAAGATTCATAGATAGGCAACTCTGCCTAATACAAATCTCTTGGAACCACAAAATCTGTTTGACCTAGACGATATAGCAAGCTTGCAAAAGGAAAATAACTTGTATTGCATGATTTGTTTCAACAGATACCATTTTGATGTGTTCTTCCTTTTGACTTGAAGAAGTTCAACCTAAGTATCGTTGAATAAATATATGAATCATAAAAAGTTCAAAATCATATATAGAGAGATTTCACACATGAAATCATGAAGGCAAATCCAATAAGGTTTCTATGATATGTCTAAAGAAATGAACCATTCATAGATATACATCCAGACATGTAAAATATTTTAAGAGTTTTATGGCTTTTCATTTTTGTTACATAAACAACAAAAAGACACTTGATTTTTGCATAGAAGAGATTGTGGTATCATCATTGCATAGTTGCAGAAAAATATATGAAATATAAATCCATTGCAAGTGCTTCTAAGATTATTGTGTTGAAACTGTGATAAGGCCATTTAATTTTTCTACTGGTCCAAAATTGATAATACATGTACAACACAAAATGCTGAAATTGTGTTTATGGAATGCAAAATACTCATGAGATTGGTACATGAAACACTGAGAAGTAACAAGATCAAGCACATGAACAAGTACTATAGTTTTATCCAAATTCACTGAAATTTCAATGTATCTAGTGCTGTGTCATGGCTTTGTTGGAGCAATGCGATAGTTCCGTACATACTCGTCAGTTTACATTATCTCAATCTAAATGTGCCATTGTTGTCACAGTGTATCGCCTTATTCTAAAATTTACACATTGTCAAACTTAAAAGATGATATTTCAATTTACAGCAAAGCATTTCATATTTATGAAATATGTACTACCCTACTCCTGAGATAAAAATTTTAAGTCCAAACAAAATTTAGAAAGGTAGAAGTGACATTTTTTAAACATCTTATTTTAAACATCTAACACGTATATTTTTTAGCTTCCATATCGAGAAGAGATTTTATAGGCACTCTAAAAATATCATCTGGTATAAGTTATTTCAGTTTCACTTCCAAGTATAATTCATCAATTCATTTTGAAAGGATTTTTAAAAAGTATAATACTATACTATCACATATTAATTCACAATTTAGGTTTTTATTAATTCAAATTTTCTATATTCTACCGTATATTCAATCACACATTGACATCAAAATCTTAAATGAAAGACTGAAAGGTTGGTGATATTTTGGAAAATTTCAACATGAGATAAGACTGTCATTGCTCACAGAAATACTTAGCATTGATATTGATGTGGTAAATATTCTTGTGCAGAAATGCTGTAAAATTTAAGAGAAACAAGTGTGTGTGTCTAGCACAATTCTGACAAATTTATCACTGGGCAAGTGTGCCCCTGTCCTAAAATGTGCATTAGGACTGTATCACAAGTTAGATTTCGTGGTGCATACTTTGAGTATTTACGCTAAGGTGTGCCAAAGTCTCTAATCATACCAGTGATTTTCCACAGGATTCTCTTCTCATTATTTCTCGGGTACGTTACAAGCACTTTTACCCAACCACATCGTATCGGCCATTTATATGTACTTCTTCCAAAGTTTTGTTGATAGTATCGTACATAGATACATCTGTTGTTTTCCAGCAACTATGCTCTATGAGCATTTTACTTCTTTACTCAGGACTTTTGAATGACTTCTGATTGGGATTTTACTGATAATATCTTACACATATAATTAAAAATATGAATAAAAATGATGATTTTCTCCAGGCAAGTCTTTTCGCGCAGATCTGTAAGTTTTCTACTTCTTTCTCGACTTGGCTGATCCTCGAGAACTGAGTGATGTCCTGGATGTTGGGCGAGACGGCGATGCGTTAGAATTCGGCGTCTTCCTCCCCGGTGTGGGAGGGGGCGACGGGGTGATGGTGGGGGTGGGGAGGGGTCCAACACCCCCTATGCCAGGTCCAGGTCGGATAGGTGGCGTGGACTGCGCACCCGTCGTATCCTTTGTGAAGGTCGTAAATGGAGTCTCCGCAGGGGACATCATGGTTGACCCAGCGGCCGTCGTGGTGGCCTCCTCAGTGATTGGGGCTTCAGGGGCGGTCTTTGGGGGCTCGGCCGAGGTGCCCCCTGGTGGGGCAGGGGTCACGCTGGGGATGGCAGGGGTGGCGCTCTTGCGCTCTGTAGCTCGTAAGCGCTCCTGGAGTGTCTTGAGTTGCTCTTCAAGCTCTTGAACCTTCTCTTCTGCGGTCTGAGCTCTTTCCTCGGTTGATCTGTGGATGTGGAAAATTTTAAAATTTTGTTGAGCTGTGAAAATTATTAAAAATTCAGTAAAGTTCAGACATACAGCACATATGTACAATAAGGTCAGCTCTAATCAAAATCAGAACTTGTTTGATATCATGAAAAGTAATCATATTGCAACCAAAAATAACACTTTGTAACAGTTATCCTGCATTTTACAATAGGGTATTTGTCCTGCTAAAGAGTATTTTCCTTGTTTCACAGCGTCACTAAAAATATGTATTGACTATGTCGTGACTTTCAAGTCAGGCAATACAAGTTTGACAACAATCTAAAAGCCTCATTCTTTTTAAAATGATGAATAAATGGTCTAGTTTAACAATCAGATATGAACAACGAAAATGTACTTCAGGTAGCTCCAACATTTTGGGGGTCGGACAAACATGATGTATGGAATTGGCTAACTCATAACTATTTTGACCTTATATAATTATCTTAATTAGAAATGTGGGTTATTTCAAAGACGATTCAACTTACAGCAGCTGTTGTTGAAGGCTTTTCACTGCAGTGAGAGCTTCATAGGCCTTGGACGTGTCTGGTGTTTTAGAGCTGGCTTCTAAAAGCTTGGCAGGTGATGGGTCCTGTGGGGCAGACTACATGAAGAGAAAAATGGAATAGTATCAGGCGAACAGTGGACATTATCTAATCTTCATTGCCAATTACCAGAAAGGGTTGGGGAATTGGGTATCCTTTTTTGAACATTTTTTTTTAAGAAGCAGGGGTCAAAGTTTAAAATCCATATTCATGAACTATCCAAATATCAGCTTGAATTGATTCAAACGAAACATTTACATTACTGATAAAGAGGTATCTACCAAACAAAGTAAGCTGCAGCAGATTAGGCTAAACATGGTTGGTCAGTGGAGGATAACCAAGAGCAAAAAAAAAAATCATTCGCCGGTTATAAATTCTTAATAAAAATTCACTTCTTGAGTACCATAGCTAAAGAGATTTTTACCGGAGGAGGTTGATCCTTGTTTTCCTCTAGACTCTGTGTCCAGACATTCTGATCAAATCCCAACACCTGCATCTCACTCATGTTTGCTAGATCCTCTGCACCAGGAGTGGAACCGGGCAGGACAGAGCGTTGACTAGTGGCTGTCGACGGAGTCTAAAGGCAACAAACAAACAAATATGTAGGAATATAAAGTAATCAATGAAGGGACATCATAATTCTAAGCAATGTAATTGGCTGTAGATGTTGTTTGTTTGAGAGTTGGGTTATACAATCACTATTTTGTGAATTAAAAAAACATACCGGTATGCTGAATGAAAGTATAATTGAACAGTATATTCTTCAAAAATTGCAGGGAACAATGCATTGTCATAGTTAACCAAAAATGAGATTCAAAACCAATTTCAATGTTCACATTTTGCTCTAGAATGAGATGATATGAGTGATCCAAATGTCCAACCTTTCTGACTGAAAAGTTAAAGTCAGTAATTATGTGGCAAAATAAGAATGATGAAACATTTTCCATACAAAGTTATCCAAATTTTTAGGGAAATCATTCAAAACAAGAGCTTAGAGTCAGATTTTTTATTCTTATATCCAAATTTCATCGGGATTGGAATCTTGAAAACTGTAGGTTTGACTGCACTAACCTTAACCTGATTGCCAGTGGGTGGGCGTGGTGCCATCACAGGAGCGGCCAGTGGGGCAGCAACGGCTGATGGTGCTCCAGGGGTATCAAGTCGCTGCGTGCCCTGTGTGTCGGCCGTGCCAGGGGGGCGGTCAGCATCCATCATGGGGGTTTCAGATCCCACAAGCTGTGGAAGGGAGAATATAAAATAAGATGAGTAAAGGATGATGATTGGATTTGGAATATTTCAAGCTATTGGGTACCCTGTGTGTCGGCAGTGCCAGGGGGAAGGTCTGCCTTCATCATAGGGGTTTCAGATCCCACAAGGTGTTGAAGGAAGATTAAAAAATAAGATGAGTTAAGGCTGATGATTGGATTAGGAATATTTCAAGCTATTGGGTGCCCTGGGTATCAGCTGTGCCAGGGGGTCGTTGGGTGCCTTGGGTGTCAGCCGTGCCAGGCGGACGGTCTGCCTCCATCATAGAGGTCTCAGATCCCACAATGTGTTGGAGGAAGATTAGAAGAAATGATGGGTTAGGAACTTCTACTCTCCATTTTCTTTCTCTTCTTTTCCCTATTTCTCTTCCTCTTCCCTTCCATTCTCTCCATCTTTCTTGTCTACCACCTTCCTGATGTCTCTGTTTCACACTCTTTTCCTCCTTCCAAATCTTTCTTCTCTTACTAGATCTCCTATTTCTTCCCTACCCCTGTCCATTTGCCATAGGCAAGGACGCAGTTTGCTTTCAACACCTTATCATGTACTGGCCGAAGGTTTTGGAACTCTCTTGATCAAGATATTAAAAACTCTATCAATGCATATACATTCAAGCGTAAACTTAAGTTATAATCTATTGAATAAATATTTAGTTGATTCCTAAAGACTACTCTATTCTTTAAGATGCTATAGCTAATTCTCTTTCAATTTCATCCCTAAGTTTCTGCTGTGAGAAAACAACCAACTCAACTCTTTATTTTTTTTTCTCCTCCAACTATGTCTAATTTTTTCCGCCTTTAGATTATCTCTTCTCTTAAATTTCCCCCTTCCTATCCTTTCTCCTCTCCTCTCCTCTCATCTTATATCTTACAGTAAATAGTCCTTTTCCCTACGTTTAGCCACCTTACAATATCAAACTATGTTTATCACTACATTATGTGTAATACCCATACATCAGTGGGAAATATTTCATGTACTTATTGCTTTCATGGTGACATTATTATGTCTATTTAGTCTTGTTTAGTTTATAGTCATTTTGTTTGTTTACTTGTTCATTATTACCCTATTTGTTTTTTAAGGACCTTATATTCACAAGCTTAAGCTTTCACCCAAGGTCTCCTCATCTTTCTTAACTCTTGCCTTTATTGAAGAACGTGTAACTTGTCAACGATCTTTCACTATATATGCATTGTAAATGTTTATATTATTGTACCATATGCCGTTGAAGAAAGATAAATAAAATGAACTTGAACTTGAAATGAACTTGAATATCCCTCTCACTTCTACCCTAAATTCATTTTCCCTCTCGCTCTCTCCATTGATAACGTGGAGGAACCGTGGTGTAGTGGTGATGACTCTCGCCTTTCAACTAGAGGGTCGTAGGTTCGAGTCCCACCCAGGGCGTTAATTTCCTTCAGCAAGAAATTCATCCACATTGTGCTGCACTCAACCCAGGTGAGGTGAATGGGTACCTGGTAGGAATATCTATTCCTTGAAACGCCAAGTGCGCTGCATGGTGGCTGCCGGGCTAAAGCCAAGGTAATAATGCTGCAATTGTAGAGCGCTTAGGGAATTCTCATGAAGAGTTGATAAGCGCTATATAAAAGCCATTCATTATTATTATTATTATTGATTTTAATCTTCACAACCTTCTTCCTTCCCTTCTCTCTGCCTGACCCCTGTACCTCCAATTTTCACTCACCTCTCCTCTATCCTGCATGCCAGGTGTGAACGGTGTTTGTCCGTCCATCCGCGGATCCTGCACCCCTTCAGGAACATGCAAGGGCGTGGGAAGGTCCTCTCCGCCGAGCCTGGCCATCTCGACACTCCGAAGCTCGTCCATCAGAATGGTAGCCATGTGAATCCATTCGCCANCCTCCTTCCAAATCTTTCTTCTCTTACTAGATCTCCTATTTCTTCCCTACCCCTGTCCATTTGCCATAGGCAAGGACGCAGTTTGCTTTCAACACAATGTGTATGAAAAAAATGTAATCAGAACAAAATGTTGGCTGTACATGTCAATGACGTTCAAATGAATAAATTCCAAATTCCAAATTCCAATCAGAACAAAATGTTGGCTGTACATGTCAATGACGTTCAAATGAATAAATTCCATATTCCAACACCTTATCATGTACTTGGCCAAGATTTTGGAACTCTCTTGATCAAGATATTAAAAACTCTGTCAGTGTATATAAATTCAAGCGTAAACTTAAGTTATATCTATTGAATAGATACTTAGTTGATTCCTAAAGACTACTCTATTCTTTAAATCGCTATAGCTAATTCTCTTTCAATTTCATCCTTAAGTTCTGCTGTGAGAAAACTACCAACTCAACTCTTTATTTTTTTCTCCTCCAACTATGTCTAATTTTTGCCGCCTTTTGATTATCTCTTTCTCTTCAATTTTCCCCCTTCCTATCCTTTCTCCTCTCCACTCATCTTATATCTTTCCGTAAATAGTCCTTTTCCCTACGTTTAGCCCCCTTACAATATCAAACTATGTTTATCACTACATTATGTGTAATACCCATACATCAGTGGGAAATATTTCATGTACTTATTGCTTCATGGTGATATTATTATGTCTATTTAGTCTTGTTTAGTTTATAGTCATTTTGTTTGTTTACTTGTTCATTATTACCATATTTATTACCATATAAGCTTTCATCCAAGGTCTCCTCATCTTTCTTAACTCTTGCCTTTGTTGAAGAACGTGTAACATGTCAACGATCTCTCACTATATATGCATTGTAAATGTTTATACAGTCTAACCTCGTTATAACGAGGTCGTTGGGACCAGAGAAATTACCTCTTTATATTGAAACCTTGTTATATCAGGGTCAAAATACAATAAAACACAAAGAGATGGGACCAGGAAAATTACCTTGTTATAACGAGAGCGCGTTATATCAGTGCCCTTTATAACAAGGTTAGACTGTATTATTGTAACGTATGCCGTTGGAGAAAGATAAATAAAATGAACTTGAAATGAACTTGAATATCCCTCTCACTTTTACCGTAAATTCATTTTCCCTCTCGCTCTCTCCATTGATTTTAATCTTCACAACCTTCTTCCTTCCCATCTCTCTGCCTGACCCCTGTACCTCCAATTTTAAAGCCCAAATACAGTTTTGGTAACGATTAAGAAATGTAAATTTTACGGGATGTTTATCATGACATATGTATCTTACACACATTTCGAGACCAAAGAATTTTTTTAACGAACTGATTCTGTTTGAAAATTTGAATTTGACCGTTAAACCATATTTAGCGCCCTCTCTTGGTAATAAGAATATTTTGTTTGTTATCAGGCATAAGGAAGGTTATTTATGAAATTTGACAAAAGAATAATAAAAGGTATACATGAAAATTAAATTCTGAAATTTTCACCCAATTATGTGCGCAGGAAGGTGTCCTTTATCGCGAATTTTAGGTTACAACTTTACCAAAACTCATTCATTTTTCACACTATGTTTTGTGCAATATATTCAGGATACTATATTTCATTTCATATAGATTTGAATACAAAATCTGGAGACAAAAATATTCGCTTTTACCAAAACTGTACTTGGGCTTTCACTCACCTCTCCTCTGTCAGCCATGCCAGGTGTAAACGGTGTCTGTCCGTCCATCCGCGGATCCTGTACCCCTTCAGGCACATGTAGGGGTGTGGGAAGGTCCTCTCCCCCAAGCCTGGCCATCTCGACACTCCGAAGCTCGTCCATCAGAATGGTAGCCATGTGAATCCATTCGCCGCATTCAGATTTGATCTTCTTGAGGTCGCGATATTCTTGGTCCGCATTCGGTTCGCCATCGTCGATCTTCTGCTGCATTTCAGCAGATATGATGCTTGAACAGCAACTGCAGAAGAAGAAATTAAAAACATGATACAGTCAAACCTGTCTACAGAGGCCACCCCAAGGGAAACAGAAAAAGTGGCCACTGTAGACAGGTTCTATAACATGCATTTTCACCTGGAGGGAATCGATTTAAGTGGCCACTATAGACAGGTGGTCGTTATAGACAGTGGCCACTA
>BQKZ01003294.1:46386-64366 GCA_036244855.1 Temnopleurus reevesii
GGGGGGGGGGGTGCCTGCCTAATAATTGAAAATGGACTAAAGACAAAGAAACCTAGAGCAGACAAGGCATTCTTGCCCCTGGGCGGTGTTTCACCAAATCTTTCTTAAAGTTACGCTCGACTGGAAGACTGGAGTATGTTAATGAGTGTAATACGCGTATGATTCCCGATCATTCAGCTCAAGAAATGATACCAGTTGTCCATAACTTCGCCCAGGTTACAATGAGTAATTTGATTAATATTAGAGGAAAAGTTAACATATAGCAGTATAGGATAGCAGCAGCCGTAGAAGTAGTGTATGCTATCTGTGTAAGATGTGAAACAACTTCATTCCTCAAAACCAGTCACATTAATTACACATGTGCATTACATGTCACAATAAGTGGTGTCAATTAATACAAGTATGTGCTTGACAATGATAAGAAATAACCTGTCACAAAACAGTTCTGGAAAGATAATGATATAGCACAGAAGAAACATCTTTTCACACAAACAAATATATACAAATATTGTACACAAAAATAAGTAGTTCAATAAAATAAAATATTTTTCTATAAAAAAAACACTGAATTCTTCCACACTTTGGGGTTACATCAAATCGCAGAACATGTGCTGATTAAGACGCTTGTTCAATACGGGTGTTTGTATGGTGCTGAATGCAAGATGAAATGTGCAAAGAAACAAAGAGAGAAGATATTTTAGGATGTGCGCTGTAATGTGCATACATGAGCATAATGTGAAATGGTGCACGTGTGATATAAAAGTACTGATTTTGGTTCACCTGGACGACTGGCGGCCGGACATAAAATCCGACTCGACGATACTCGCTTCAAGCTGTCCGCTACATACATCCATTTGGAATAGCAGAGTTAGGAATGATCATAAATGAAGGATCAGTAGAAAATGAAGCATGCTAAATCATATACATTGACAAATAATAAATTAATTGAAGTCGCATTGGGTAAATGTGCAGTGAGATTTTCAATTTTCAATCATGCATGGTTTTAATCAAGGACATATTTTAGAATCATGCAATATTATAGAGGAATGAGGCATGCATAATAAAAGATACAAAAATACATGCATTTCAGAAACCATATCAAAAGTATGAAAATATTTAGATATATTGATGAAATTACTCCTCAACACCATGGTGAAGCATATCTGTTTCTAATCAATTGCAAACAGCCCTAATCTTGCATGCATATTTATACACAAAAACTGTGAACTATTTAAATCATACACCCATCCACAGGAACCTGATAAGACAATAAGTTAATCCAAACACCAGTTTGAAAACACTTAAAAACATAGTAGAATCCGATTCTTAGCAAGATAGGAAATACAATTCCCATTGATTGTTATTGAGAAAAAAAAAACCTTTTTAATGTGAAGAAAATTAAATCAGGAACTGATTAAAATAATGTCTTTTTCTGATCACTAGAGTCCACTAGAGCAAAGTTGTTAAATAGTCATACTTGTATGACATAATAGAACTTTGCAGAATACAAACAATGTCCTGGCACCAATTAGAAAAAAGTCATACTAAAACCTAGATTTCAAACTTCGTAAAGCTCAATAGCCCCTGTCCCCATACACCTTCAAGTAGTTCCCAATAAATTCATTTAGTGTAGAAATTCAAACTCCTGCTCCAAACAGAAAGAAGGTAATCTAATAGGAACTAGAATCCCATTTCTCAGAAAAGATTAAAAAACCTCTTCCCCATCCAAATTAAAATTTCAGTGTATCAGATAGATCCCAATGAAAGTTTTAGCTTGTAGATAATGAAACAAAAAAAATCTGGCATCAAGCTGAAAGGAGATATCGTTAAAGACTTTCATGGCAGAGGTGAACAAACTCTTTACCCATCCAAAGTCAACTTTGGCAAGCATGTATTTATTCATATATTCGAAATGACACACTAAACATTAATACTTTGTTCAAAGAGAAAATACATGATTGGAGATGCAGACTTCTCAAAATGAAAATTTTAATTGGACAGTTTTGCGATTAAAAAAAATTGTAGAAAAGAAAATCCCAACACCAAGCTGAAAGAAGTCATCTACTTAAATTCCAATATCCAAGCAGAGGTCAAAAACCTCTTTCCCAGTCCGTAGACATACATATTTTCTTATAAATTTTCAAAGATTATAAAAAAAAATAGAAGAGAAAAAAATGGAATCCTTGCACCAAGTTGAAAGAAATTTCCCACCAAAGCATTGATGCCTTCACCACTAATCCATCCGATTCCTATCCAATTTTAAGAGACTCTTAAACATACCTAAGATCAAACCTGGTCTTTTTACTCATTTCCACTGAGTATCTTTATGTTTGGCATTGAAATAATGGTATATAAAATATCAAAATATGGGTAATTAAAATAAAATGTACAAAATCGTGAGCAGAGACCCTGTGTTAATTGAGCTAAGATTAATTTGAATACAGATATTCTTCATTCAGTCATTCTCCCATTATTCCGTCTATACTAAGGAGGCGTTGCTAAAAATTTGAGATCAATTAGAAGATGCAGTTGATTGGTAAGCACCAATAAAAAAACATTGTTTCATTTGTGTCTTGTCAAAAGAGCAGACAGTGCGTGAATAAAAATGCGCATTCCAATTTGCAACATATTTGCAATTGATTTGCAGTTGATTTGCAACTTTGTAACAACATCCCCAAAGAATAATCAATGAACAGGAGCAGCTCCTCGCCCAAGTTTACCCTTTGCTGCTATTCATTCAGTTTTCTTTTAATTCATCTTAGTCCTGCACTAGTTTCCAAGGTACTGTCATTTTTCAATAACCAAAAATAGGGTAGTGTTATTCATAAATTCATAACAGTATGGTGGATACCTGGCATTGCCTAGGTAGAATGCTCCTTGTGGAGTAACATTTGGAGACACAGTATGCATGCTTGAATCAATCATTAAATTGAAGTACATATCTGCAAAGCGCTAGAAGAAACATGTCTGAATCTAATAACCTGCATAATGTGCAGATTTGTGAATCATCTCGACCATTGGACAATTCCAAGAAAAAGTCACATCCATGACATAACATTTATAATGCGCAGAAACTATTGGCTTTCAAAGAATGTCATTACTAATGTGTCAAGAAATGCACCACTGATAGCGCAATAGATAAGCCACTTTTTCTTGGATTGGACAAAATCTAACAAAAAAAGAAAGAAATTTAATAATCATTTTCCTTATACTTTTGCAAAATAAGTGAAAACTTTTGAGCATGAGGATGATACTTACACAATAGTGCCATAGAAGAGATCCATCCATTTCTTGATTCCTGATCGTATCAATGCAAGCCTTTCCTTCGATACTTCATCCTCTTTCTTCAGTTGCTTACTGAAGTCAATCATTAACAAGCGATGGCGCTCTACCAGAACCTGATCGTGTTAAAGAGTACATGTATTTCAAACAAAACAAAATGTTAAAAATAATAACATAAATTTTTTGGTCATCATTGAATTCTATGCCTGTGCACCAGTTTTAGATCTCAACTATAACTTCTTTTTTTCCCCTTTATTTTTTTACTGACATTGTATTGGTTCAATCAGAAGAGTATAACAACATTATTAGCAGGGTGCTGGTTGAGTTCTGATCACGTCAAACAAAATGAAACTAAAGAAGGGAAATACAACTTCCTTACCAGGCACACATTCTTTAAAAGAATAGATCAGTATTTGGTGTTGCTCAGCAGCTGCCAAGCCCAGCAGAATTAATTGGGCAAATCTGTATTCCTTACTTTTCTGTTATCTACCCCTCTGACTTGTATAATGTATTTTAAAATTTTGACTGTAATCTAAGGGCCAACCTGGGACCTGTTTCATAAGGTTGTTCATAGAGGTACCATCGACTCTACCAATGGGCTATCATTGAGTGCAAGAAAGGATCCCAGGCGTTCGTAGAGCCGTGCACATGGAACAAACAGCTTTATGAAACACAAACCTGATGGTTTGATCCACAAACATGATATTTTGATCTTGCCAGTGAAACGAGTCAATATTACAAGGTGACATAGGAGACACATTGATGCACAAAAGTTTTAATAGGTTCCTAACATATGGCAATATAGGAAAACAGTGACTATATCTGACCTGAAGCTGAGAGAGCTGCACAGTGTCCCGGTCACTCAACACGATGGTGAAATGATGGGTCAATTTGGACCAAGCCTTCTCACAGATATGCAGACGTCTGGCAGTAGTCAGGGAGTTAGCCTCGGTTACCTAGAATATTGATAACACAAAATTTGAGAATTAATCCATTTTTTCTAACATTTGGAATATTGTTCAATGCTTTGCATGCATATCTCTTGTTAAATTAACAATTCGTTTGCCAACCTGTTACAAGAAGAGTGCTGTGAAATAGCCACAAATGCTTTTCATCTCTGAATGGTGTGTGAATGCTTAACAAAAATAGTTTTCAGAACTATTCACAGGAATTTTGTTTCGCTAGTCAAAGAAAAATATTGTCTTTGAGAGTGGAGATCCATAAACACATGAATAAACAAAGAAATTAATGAATAACATATATCATTAGAATGTTTCTTTGTTTAAGAAAATGGAACAATTTATATATTTCAGAATGAGATTAACTTTAAAATAAAAAAATTCAGAAGTTACCTTTAGTGCCAGGGAGTAAGCAGCATTGCTCCACAGATCTCTCTCGGATGTCAGATGAAAAACTTGTTTCTCAAGCCTTCTTCTCTGAAGCTCATAGAGTTCATGATACTCCCCAAGCAGACTGGAATAAATTAGATCACGACATTGATCATCATTTTCATACTCTCTTAAAAAGATACATTTTTTTCATAATATTTTGGATTTTACGGAGTATGCCATATACTACTCTGCAGATTTGTCCCACAGATAGGCGGAAAATATGAAAATTGCTCCAATTCATATATGAAAAAATGCTCATATTGAAAACATTTCTTTCTGCTTATATCATACTGCATATTCATATAAATTATGGTTGTCTGTCTGTTCTTGTATTTTCATGTTTTTTGAAATACTAAACAAATGATAACAAGATGATGAAAACAGACGAAGGATAATCCTTATATGTCATTTTACATTTTCATCAGTCTCATATAATGTTTGAAATCTCAAGAAATATAAGAAAATGGGCTGAACGATATTGCACACAAATTGTTAAAGTGGAATAAGGAAGAAAAGGCCCAAGAAATTAAGTTTTATGCCATTGGGGAATTTTGTTCTTCCCAAATACAATGTTTTTTAGTTCATCACATTTAGACCTAGCGTTTAGAAGAAAAACAATTTTGAAAATCCTGGTCACATGTATTGAGAAAGACGCAAGTCGTGAGGTAAATTGAATACACTCGGTGACGTAATGGAAAAAACATCGGCTGAGCGTGTAATACAGTATACTATTGGGCAGGACGGCCGCGGGAGGGGATTCCTAAATTAAACAGCTCAGTGACAAGTTATACTGCATTATGTGGGCAATATGGAATTAGAAATGTAAAGAAATAACATCATACTACATATCCCTACCCTTTTTCTGAACATACTATCATTTTATATGCACTAATAAAGTATTTTATGTGTATATGGGATGGTCGAATCGACTCAGGATAAGAGCATGAACGAAGAGGATGAACGTGCATTACGTACGTACGCGTGCAAATATACGGCAGTGCGAAGATTCCTAGTTTTGACTTCGACGCGTTTATCTGTCATTTTCGAGACTTGTTTATCAGTTTTTTTCCGGGAGATTTTCCCCTAGCGTAATTTAGTTTTCGTAAGAAAAAGCAGCAAAAACCTGCAGTACTATTTCTACCGTATGTGGATCGCATTTGTTCGTTTTCTTAATCATCTGTGAGTTTAAATCATTTGTGACTTGTATATTTATCGGTGAAATTATCGTTTTGGTGTGGACCGTGGGTGTGAAGAGCAGTGTTAACGGACAGAAAAAAGAAAGATGGAGCCCCCGACAGACCGGGGGAGCGAGACGCCGACCGATACATTACGCTGTATTATCCCAAGAACTATACAGAGTATCGGCTGAAACATCAAACTTGGAAGAGGAAAATGCATGATTATACCGTTATTAAGCCCAGTTCCGTCATGAAATATTGACACAAATACAGAGTGATAGCTTTCTTTAAAGGACATAACATTTAAATAATTGTCTCTTTCTGAAAAATCACGCAAATTACACAAATCTCGCACACGTGATGGCAAGCGAATGAGTGTGGATCGCACAGTACAAATGTGTTTGGAAATCTGGTCATCATGCCGTCATCGTTTCGTGGGTAAATTACATCGTTTTCATCGGAATTCATCTAAAATTTTGTGTCCATGAATGCTTTATGATGTAACAATCAATATGTTCTGAAGACATTTAAAAGTTTTGCAGAAAATTTCGAGCAATATCAAGTAAAGCTGTACTTTAACGTACTGCGGCATTGATCTCTCCATATCTCGTCCATTGAATGGAGCAGACGACGCTCGCAATGTGTTTTTTCCGTGACGTCACACGGATACTCAAGAAAAGTACAAGGGATACTCTCTCAGTGAAAATGGTGCCCCTCCAAACTAAAAGTCTGATAACTCTACTTCTGGTGGGTCAATTTAGAAGGGGTAAAAAGGAGATTGTTCTTAAAAGTACAGGCTCTCGGAATAAACATTTCTCATTCTCATCCAGCCGCCCCTTTAATAGAGACAAAAACTTCTTTGCTCACCTGGCACTTTTCTCCGATTCAGCAAGAGCTGCAGCAAGCTGGAATGAAGAAGAGATGTACAACATTCAATACAAAAAAAAAAGGAAATAAAAACAGTGATTTTCACTATTAACTGAGCAACACCCTCTTTCTAACATATTAGATTATATGGTGCAAACAGTATTCTGGGATCTTAATCTCTGATTGATTTGTTATCCTTCATTTTATTACTAGTGAAATGCTATAAACACACCAATGTATATTAATATAATCATAGCAGGTAATGTAACTCCACAAATTGAAAAAAAATATTCCTCCAAAAATGATGGTATCAAATCACAAACATTTTAATTTTCAATACAATATAACACTGTTCTTTTTTTCTGAAACTTACTTCTTACAATACAAGTGATACACTCAGGTTAGAATTAAAGGGTATATTATTGAACTTGTAATTCCATCCAAAGTTCGATTTGTACGTGTGCAACCCAGATTTTAGTCCCAAATCATACCTGTTCTTGTGCTGACTGAGCCTGGCCTGTCACCACCTTGTCGTGTTCCCTCACATCCGATAGCTCACTATACAAGAGAGAAATTTAAGACAGGAATTAGTTTAGGGCAAACATATTTAATCATTCCTATTCCCAAAATGACAATTGAAAAATTGTATTTATAAACTATTTCATTCAAATACAATGATGGTAAAATAGCTCTACATTCCTGAAAAATATATTGGAATTGTAAACAAAAATCCCAGACAACAAAAATGCCAATAAACAGGGAAAGATTGTGATTTCACTATCTTTTATCATGTTTCAAATTCGAGGATTTTTGGATGATTTTAGTGACTACAGTCTACTTTCATTTCCAATATTCAAAGGTTATAATTGTATACTATTTTTTTCTAATTTATTCAGGATTTATATATTCTGGATACACAATCACAAATGTCAGACTTTATGAAGAATTTGTTACTCTTCCTGATGATGTAAATAACCTAAGATCAAAAGTTACTGAACCAAAACGCAAATGTTACAAATCTTTCTAAAAGTAAGATCAATTGTTGTCTAAAATTAATGTAAACTCTTACTTGGTGAGATCTGAGATGGTTGATTTAAATCTGAAAAGTTCCTCTGTTAGCCTTCTGTCAAGAGCTCGTTGGGCCATTACCTCCTGGTGCAAACTGCAAGTAAAAAAAAAAATCAAAAGGTTGAAAATCAAAAGTCAGAGGTCACAACATTACATTTGAGAGTGTTGTTTTATATAGAGTCCTTCAGTCAATCTATGATCATGAGATATTTGAGCCATTACCTTGTGATGTTAACTATAAATCAAAGAAATATGAAAAGGTCAAAGATGAAAGTTTACTTCAAAATAATTGAATTTTGATCAGATAACTTTATATCTGTAGAGTTTTTCTATTAGCTAAGGTCAGGAACTCACTGAATCATTACATCCAGTTGCAAGGTGGAATGAAAGTAGAACATATAATGTAATTCAGGATATCACTACTAAGTAATAGCATAAAGAACATGCATTGTTGGTAATTTAGATATAACTCAATGTAAATGTAACTTAAATAGTATCACTTGATTTCTTGTTTATAAGAATAAATTTTGCTGTATAATACACAGATGATGATGATGATGATGAATTTATATTTAACGGTGTTTCTCATTCAATTCTCATTTAATTCTCATTCAACAGATAAAGAATTTTTACCTTTTTATTTGCCTGGGCACCTTGTCTAAGAGCTTGTTGTAAAGCTCTCTGACTGATGACAGCAGTTCACCTCTCTCAATGCACTCCACGCTCACCTGGGTAAAACAAGAAAAGGGTTAAAAACATTTGAATGACAAGTCTCATGCCAGGATGTTTGGGAAAATAACAAATATCTGGCTGTGATTTCAGGTCATGTGGGTCCTGTCTGTTTCTAAAATCTAATTTTTTAAGTTAAAGTGCACATAAATGTTATTTTTCAGATCTGTGAATTTTCATTCGTAAATTAAATTATTTGACATCACCCTATTTTTCTGCGAAATATCTCTTATGTTGTGTCACAACTCATGTGGTGCAATATTTTTTTTCATGTATGACTGTATCATACTTAAAATATCTTTAAAAGAAAATACTTGTTCAAATTACAATGACTTCACTGACATATAATCTGAAGACAAAAACAATCACTAGGATTTCATTGCTTGCAACTCCTTGTATGGAGTTGATAACATAAATATAGCTTGCATAACAAATGAGGTGTACGATATGACAGATTAATAGATAAGTGGCTTTGCAGCAAATTAGATTTCAATTTTAAATCCATATAAACTGTTATATTGATTGTACCATTTGTCAAATTAATTGATGTTTACCTGTCTGATTAGCTCATGGAATATGATGTTGTATATGTTCTGCTCCTTCTTTACCAGTTCTAGAAGGTTGTGCATCTGTCATAAGAGATGAAAAGTGTAGAAAAGATTTGAACAAGATTCAATAAAATTCATATGCATTAATTTATGGTCTCTTGGTACACTCACTCACACATGTTATGCCATGAGACAAATTGTATGCTCTATAACATAATAATGCTAATAATATATAGCATTTAAACACGCCATCTCTCTAGTCACCTATTCAGAGGTGCGAGACAAATTATCTAATATCATTACCCGGCCATAGCATAGCTGCCAAGTAGGCGCTTCTGCATTTAGAAGAATAAATTCCTGCCGGTACCCATTCACCTCACCTGGGTTGAGTGCAACACACTATGGGTAAATTTCTTGCTGAAGGAAATTAACGCCCTGGGAGAGATTCGAACCACCGACCCTCTAGTTAAGAGGCGAGAGTCCGAACCACTACACCACGACGCTCCCATACAAGGGGAGGTGATCAGGGGTTGATTAATTTTTACACTTTTTTTTAAATAGCGTTCAGGTCCATCAATATCTGTGGACTGTAATACTTTCATATTTTTCCTGACGATTTTTAAATATGAATTGATTTTAGCTAGATTGCATAATTCACAGATTTAGTAATATTGATAAGACTTAGAGCTCTGAAATTTTTGTTTGATATCGACATGACCAAGTCAACTCCACATCTGAAAAGGAAGGGCATTTGATCAATTTAAATACCATATAGATTTTTGCTAGCAAAAGTTACATGACTTTGTTTTACTTTTTATTTATATCTTAAAATTGCAATATCATAGAAGTTTTATTTTATTCATAAAAAATATAACAGATTGAATTTTGTAATTATTAAATGACACCAGTACTGACCTGTGTAGGACCTTTGACCTCACTGTCCTCATTGTTGATCCCAGCCTTGTTCAGCATGGCTTGTAGAGATTCCTTCAGCTGCATTACTTCATATCGACTTGTGGGCTTACTGAAGAAAGTAAAAAAAAAAATTGGGGTTATTCAAAAAGTAGAACAAAATTATGATGTACAAATCTGCACTGAGATTTGTTCAGAGGAGAAAAATTTGACATTTTATCAAAACATTTCATCAAGTGCAAGATAACATGGCCAATGTTGAAGGTAATTGAGATATATAACAATAGAAGAACACAAATATTCAATGACAAGACAATACAAAAACTTACGAAGTATCAGTGCATTCTCTAATAGTTCTGTGATCTTTGACATTCTCATTTCTGTACTCACTAGATCATGCTTCAAAAGATTTTTCCTATTCTGATCCCTAAAACATATGAATTAGCATAACCTTTGCAATATCAAGTTGCAGATAAAGTGACTTCTATTTATGTCATAAGTACTACTCACAGTGATGGGAAAGCGACTGGTGCTTCATCTTCATTCTTCAGTTGTGTGCTAAATTTCCTGTTGAAAGTATAGGAGAAATATTAGGCATAAATAAGCGAGAATCTAGAATAATGTTATACATGGATCAGTAGTAATTGAAGATTGAAGTCATCAGTAGAAGAAGTACCTAAGGGGGTGTTGTTCAAAAGTTGCAATTGATCGCAAGTTGCGGTTGATCGGAACGCGCCAATCAAAATCATTGTTTCATGCACGTCTTGTAAAATGCGCATACTGTGCGCAAAGGAAAATTACAATGTGCAAAGTTGCAGTTGATTTTGAACATCACCCCCTAAGTGTAATAAGTCTCTAGTGGACACATCACATAGCTTATCACCACAATACTCAAAAACATCACAGGACTAAGGTATGACTTACACTTATGCATTCCATATATAAAATTCTAATCATTTTGTATGACAGTAGATTTATTCTTATCACACCTTTATTCTTTCTCTCTGAATATGAACACATGTGGCCCTCTAAATGTTTTGACAAACTTCTTAGAACATACTAGCCTTCCAGCAGATGCATAACCGCAGCTTTCCTGGCAATAATTTCAACTTAATCTTTCAATGTCTAATGGTAGAGACTTTTATTTATTTTCATTGGGGCACAGACATCTTGTCGAAATTCTATAAGCAATAATATATCACATATGAAAAGGTTTGTAATGATATTGTTTTCTTGAAGTTGAAAGCTAGAAATCGACACTCTAAATACAACTTGCATGATATCAATGTTATCAGATTATATTGCTTGTTATCAGCTATATTTTATTTTTCTTGTTCGGTTAAATTGTAAAGCGCTATGGTACTCTCTGTTTTTAGCGCTATAGAAATAATCTATATCATTATTATTATTATTATTATATGCATTGAGAATTCTAAATAATTGTAAATAATATGTAAATGAAAAAACGAATCTCATTAACTGAGCGGTTATGAAGCTGAGGGTGAAATACTCACTCTTCTTGAAATTCCAGATGCTGGACTCCTTTTGCTTTCACTACATGGTACTCAGATGGGACCAGAGTGTTGGGAACAGTCATTGCCTACAAGAGAAGGAATGGATGAGAAACAATTGAGGCATATTAAATTTGTGGCAAAGAAAAGTATGCTCTGTGGCACATTACTTGGGATTGGATTTTAGCAATGTAAACATTTACAATGATGTCAAAGGTGAATATTTCACAATAATTCTATGGTGGAATTCTCTACTGTCATCTATCTACGACCATGGTTGAAGCCATGAAACCTGGAAACATGGGCCCAAATTCTCAAAGGTGGCTTATTTCGTTACCCAGTTTAAACTATTGGGTGGGTTCAGACTTAAGTGTTAATGCACTTGATTAATTGCCACATTGGTGTGTTCATTGGATAACTTTTAGGTGTGCACACTAAGTTAAGTGCAAAAACGCTTTAATTTTCAATGCCATGGTTTTAAACCATGGACTAAAAATTAACAACCTTTGTAAATTCAGGCCAATTTCTCCAGTACCACCTTTGCTCAGCGCACGCATAAATATGAAGAAACAATATGATGGACCATAATTTACTGAAAAGAAATCTTGGGTTGAGATAACTTTCCTGGATAATAAGACATGTGCATGATTGATAAAATAGATTAATAGTTTTTCCACAATTTCAAGCTATAATGTTGTTGTTTTTGTTGTTTTTATTTTCCATATAAAAATAGCAAATTAAAATCAATATATAAAATCAAATGAGAAAGAAAATAATCATAATACATATAGATGAACAAATAGTGAGTGGTTTGAAGCTCTGCTCAGAGCAAACTGCAAAGTCACTCTGGTCTTCCTAGAGGTCCAGAAATAAAGTAACATGGCTTTAGGTTGGCCATCTAACCATTTTTTTTACCCGATTTCCCATCTTTCTTATTCAAAGGTCGAATATATATTACCTTATTGCTCTGACTCTGCATCTGCTTCTCAATACCACGTTTCCCACTCGGGTCGCTTGCCAAAGGCTTTGGATCACTGGACCCATTCATTGCAACATCGTACAGGAAAGAAATGTCTCTGCAAAACAAAAGCATTTGCATGTTTTTATCATGATACTTTGTTTTGTCAATGTTACATTCAATTGTATTCGTTGTTTTGATTTGTATATATTTACTTGTTTTTATGCTTGCAGGGCCCCATTGAAGATCAACTTTTGTTGAATGGGCTACCCTGTTGAAATAATAAATAAATAAAATAAATCAATCAATAAATTTACGAAAGGATTCAAATATAAGTTCATGATAAGACTTGCACTTATACTGTCATAAATTACAAATATCACTTCACAAATCATAATGGACTTTTGGAAAACATGGCACTCAGCTTTTTCAAAGAGCAAAAAATAAATTGGAGGTTTTTTTGCCCATTTAGATTGTAGGCCAGGCAGCTGGCCGCTAAACAACGCCTGTTAGATGTTAGATGTATAACAGTTATTGAACTGAAGAGGTGACCCTGGATGAAAATTACATACCATTATCATTATAATGGGAGAAAGAATAATAACAACAGACATTTTAGTTTAAGAAATTTATCTATGGGAAAAACAATTAATTTATATCACAATAAACATCATCATTATTCCAGAAAGTTGGAAAATCTGGACTTAATGCAAGCTTGTCTATACAATTGTTATAAATCTGGTTTTTTTTTTTGTGCACATGTTCGTTTAATTGTAATTTATAACTGTTTTGTTTATGTTTTGGATGTCAACAAATAAATCCTCTTTCAGAGGCAAAGAAAATAAAATCCCACTTTTGTTATAACTCTAGGGAATAATTTTCCTGGTATCGCATCGCAATTTGCTATGCATTTTAGCAGGAAGCATTTTAGCAGGAATGCTATACAAAAGATGTTTTGTTTAGCAACTTTTTCATATTGAACTGTACAGTTAAGTGTTAAAAATGTTTCCTCCACGTCTAAAACTGCTTATCAAATATGAAAAGTAAAATCATTCCCTGAGCTCACCTTCCTGCACCAGTAACAGAGACAGGCTGGTCGGTCAAATGCTGGAATTTCCTTCTTCTACTGGGGAAATTCCAGACGTTGGCTGGTGGCCCACTCTTGATTGTCTGCCAAGAAAATAAGACAACAATTGAAATTTTATCTCAGAATTATTCTTACCCAAAGATTGGCATATCTGCGATGTGTTTCATAAAGCTACATATCACTGCTGACTCTCAAATCATAACTAATGAAATCTCGCGCATGCATTATTTGACTTATATAACACAGCACTATACGATACCTTTTCGTGTGTGTTAAACATTGGGAACCCTTCATTTTTGCAACTTTATTGATATCAATTTATAATTCGTTTCTCCATTCACTCATTCATCTATTATCTTTATTGAATATCATTAAGTTACTTATTTATCTATCTATCAGTCTCTCTATTTGAATTATTAGCCTTTATTATTGGTATTATTAGAATCTTGCGTTAAAGGAGGGGGGGGGGGGGTGTTCCAACTATTATCGTACAGCTTTTGCTAATCCATCTACATTTTGGTCTGCAGAAAAGAAGATTTAGCCTTCGATGATGATTTCATTTTATCCTTGCTCACTGGCTTGGGGAGTTGCGTGAGAGCATTAAAAATGTCCTCTGGTACAAAATTACTCTGGAGTTATGTTGGCAATGGAGGGACGGGGAGGATCCAAATCTATTCTATTACAACATTTTATTACAGCCAAAATATAATATTTGGCTAATCCATCTACCTTCTGGTCTGTAGAAATGAAGATTTAGCCTTTGATGATGTTTTCATTTTATCCTTTCTCACTGGCTTGTGTGAGAGCATTAAAAATGTCCTCTGGTACAATATTTCTCAAGTTATGTTGGCAGTGGAGGGGGGGGGGGGGTTCCAAGTCCATTATATCATAGCATTACATGAAAACCTAAATATTATATTTTGCTAATCTACCTACCTTTTGGTCTGTAGAAAATGAAGATTTAGCCTTCGATGATGATTTCATTTTATCCTTGCTCACTGGCTTGGGGAGTTGCGTGAGAGCATTCAATATGTCCTCTGGTATAAAATCACTCTGAAGCGATGTTGGGAGAGGTTTGGTCCTGTCAACGTAGGTCTCACTAGACCGCAGTTCTGGTAGCGGACTTCCTCCTACGGAATGAAATTTGTGTTCATTACTTTTAATGTCAATCTTAATATTTCTAATTCATAATGTGGGAGAGGATGTTTCATTTTAAAGCCCCAGTAAAGGAGACGCTCCGTTAAAACATGATTCAACATGACCATTTGTTCAGGGAAAAATAACGGGGGCTTCTTTGTGACTGAGGCTTAACAATCTATTGAAAATTTTATTACTCTACTCTCTAAGGCAAAATTTATGAGGCTTGAGAAAGGGCGAATGATTCCCATGATTGAAAGCAGTGCTTTTTCCCATTAAATTTGCTGACGGGCAAAAAATAACGCAAACAACAACAAAGGAGAGGGAAAATAATGAACCAAATCATTTTCATTATAGTTGTACTACTTGTACAGCATATTAAATTTATTTTTGAGAATAATATAATTCTCTCTCTTCATTAGCTGTACATCCTTCTGCCTCTTCTTCTTGTTCCCCTCTGACTCCTATCACTCTTCGGGTCTCTTTCTTCCAATTCACATCTGTTTGCAATCTACCCTTCACAACCATTTTACTTTGAACTGTAATCTAATTGTATGGAATCAAGTCTGTATTGAACATTTAATTAAAAACCAGCAGTAATATTCTCCCCTTTATTTAAGTAAGCCATATATCACTATTCCTCATACTCCTGTTTGGTAACTTTTAATGTGTTTTACTCATAGAAACATATTGATCAAATTAAAATAAAATGATTTCAGGACTCACCATTTTCTTGTTTGGAGACAATACCCTTTTCTCTCTTTATTGCAGGAGTGTTGCTGGGGCCTGTGTCCACAGGCATGGGGGTGGGGTCCTTAGCATTCGAGAAATCCCCCATGTCTGGTGCTATTGCCACCGCCGTCATGTCTGAATCTTCCTTGTTTTCAACCTGAAAATTATAACGTTGTAAGAAAACAAGTCAGTAATTTCAAACTAATCTTAACCTTTATAGTTTAGGGTCTCAAAAATCTGGCATACCAACTCAGGCACTTTTTCCAATTTCCAGTTAAAATCTTTTCAAAAGCTTGTGGATAAAATGTATGTATGGTATTGGCATCCTCCTCTGCGCCGGGTTGCTTATCTGCGCCTCATTGACACATACAATGTAAATCGCGCGCGTGGTGAAATGGAGAATTTTTCCTGGAAATCACGGGATGCAGAGAAGGATGCCAAATAGTACGAATGCCAAATATTTTGAACTTCAAAAATAAAAGGGATGTATATTTAATCTAAAATCACATTGAACCTGGTCATATTTTGCCAACATATTTCTTACCTATACTCTTTAGGATATTTGTGATAATATCAGATAAAAATTGAATAGTTTATTCATTGACTCCATGCTTTTTCCCAGCTGAAAGTTAAAAATAAAAGTGTGCAGACGTTAACATTAAGTTAGACCTAGACTTCCCAAGTTTTATGGCTATAACTAATGCATGAAAAAAGCGACGCCGATATTTCCTGGTCATAGACATTCTTCTTTGTGCAAAGGTGATATGAGATTTCTCATTGGTGTTTTTAAACGTGAATTGATGTCACTTGTCAGAGACAGAGTGACAGAGTCAGAGTGAAACAATGAACGGGTGATCTATCGCACACACTAACACGTTTGTGCACATATGGGACTGGGATAAATTATTTATGCACGAATCAAATTTAATTCGGACGTATAAAATTCGATAAAGAATTATATAAACAACAAAAATTAATACATATCATTCGCACAATACTATTCTTCCAACATACATCAAAGTTATCTTACAAAAAGAAAAAGTAAGGATGGAAATGTACATATTAAAAAAAAATCTTACGATATTTCCCTCGGTGGCTGCTTGTTGTCAACGAAACAGAACTTATGAGCGTGTAAACAAATTACTCCACTAAGCGAGCGAGGGAGATTGGACCAGACCCAAGAGCTTTTATAAAGCTCTTTGACCCGACCACAGAATCTTGTAATTGTTTTGAATTGATAGTACCAAGGAATTATTAGAGTAGTAATTCCTTGAATATATCAAGTCAAATACCAACTTAACTAGACATTTAATAATGGATGAAAACAAAACAACTTTCAACTCTGTAAATATCACAAATTGGTCATTCATTCATGCATAAAGAGCTCTGGCCCGAAGTGCAAATGGGTGTAATTTTTAAAACTTTCTGCGATAAAAAAAAAGCATAAATCATAATTGNTCTATGATCTGAACATGACCCAAGGAACTTGTGCGTGAAAAAAAGCGACGCCGATATTTCTTGGTCATAGACATTCTTCTTTGTGCAAAGGTAATATGAGATTTCTCATTGGTGTTTTTAAACGTGAATTGATGTCACTTGTCAGAGACAGAGTGAAACAATGAACGGGTGGGTGATCTATCGCACACACTAACAAGTTTGTGCACATATGGGACTGGGATAAAATATTTATGCACGAATCAAATTTAATTCGGACGTATAAAATTCGATAAAGAATTATATAAACAACAAAAATTAATACATATCATTCGCACAATACTATTCTTCCAACATACATCAAAGTTATCTTACAAAAAGAAAAAGTAAGGATGGAAATGTACATATTAAAAAAAAATCTTACGATATTTACCTCGGTGGCTGCTTGTTGTCAACGAAACAGAACTTATGAGCGTGTAAACAAATTACTCCACTAAGCGAGCGAGGGAGATTGGACCAGAAAAATAAAGCTCTTTGACTCGACCACAGAATCTTGTACAATTGTAATTGTTTTGAATTGATAGTACCAAGGAATTATTAGAGTAGTAATTCCTTGAATATATCAAGTCAAATACCAACTTAACTAGACATTTAATAATGGATGAAAACAAAACAACTTTCAACTCTGTAAATATCACAAATTGGTCATTCATTCATGCATAAAGAGCTCTGGCCCGAAGTGCAAATGGGTGTAATTTTTAAAACTTTCTGCGATAAAAAAAAAGCATAAATCATAATTGGTCGACAATCATACAGTTGAATATATATAATATAAGTTATGTAGTGTCTGATCACGGACTCTATATTATGTACTGCGGAAATTGGAACACCTAGAGCCAATGGTCTGTGCATGCAGACTAGACAAATCATCATGGTCAATTTTTTTAAGTCGGACCACACGCTCTACTTCTCATCGGAAAATAAGGAACCGTTAGAATTACTATAAATACATGAAATACATCTCTTGTTGCCAATCTTCAAGCTTCATGGTTTGGAAGTTATAATATAGTGTGATATAACTTAGGCCCCGTTTTGTTTTGTTTAGTTTACTTTGTTTGTCACTGAGCTTCGGGGGGGGGGGGGGGG
>BQKZ01003295.1:3268-44794 GCA_036244855.1 Temnopleurus reevesii
CCCCCCCCCCCCCCCCCCCACACACACACGTGCATTTGTATCTATTATAAGCGAGTGAGCGAAGCGAGTGAGCGAAGCGAACAAGCTGATTTTTCGCATTTGACGCGAATTTTCTCAAGTTTACCTGCAATGCATGTCAATTGACCAGTGAAATCACATTTTAGTACTTTGCATAAACTCCCATTTAAACTTGGAAAAGGCGTTAATTAGGAGAGGTGAACAGAAAACTTTAAAAGGTGACATATTGTTGTTCAAAATTTGTAATGTTGTAATGAGACCAAAACAAAATGTAGCACACGGCACATTAATCGAGAGAGGGTATACTCATTTACGTTTATGTATTTGTACCGTGAATAATTTCATATTGGAAGCTCGAAATTAGAAGGCATGCGAGAAAATCTTCCGAGCTTCACAGTTTAAAAAAAATGCAATTTAAACCCTTCCCGTGCTGAATCCCGAATAACGTTTTCTTGTTGGAATTTCTAGGCGTCAATTATTCTTTGTTGAGGTTGCAAAATAAATCTCCCACAAACCCTAAACAACAGCATGTTATTCATCTTTACCTACTGAATTCTCCAAGGATTGTCATTAAACATTTTAAAAATTGTCCTTCATTTTTTCAATTTGTTTATGTTTTTACTGTTTAAAAAATATATATATAGAATGAGGTCGCCAAATAACACGTTACTGCAAAAATAGCGCTGAGCGATATTTTGTTTCATTCCCGGCTCGCTCCAAGACGCCACTCCGCAAGGCTCGAAGCGCAAAAAGTGGCGCGCGTGCCACGGTTTGAAAACCCCTGATATATACATTAGATGTAAGCATTTAGGTCCTCAATGTGGCGATATCTGCCTAAGATGTAAACATTTTGGTCCCTATTTTTCCTTAGATTTACACAGGCAGCTACTTACTGTGAAGATATCTAGAAAGTTATATAGGCGTAAACATATATAGCTCCTCATTTTGAAGATATGTACGTTAGATGTAAACATACAAATTCGTATTGCGAGGATATCTGGCTTAGATGTAAATAAATATGTCCTCATTGAGAAGAGAAGATACATACATTAGATGTAAACATGTAGGTCCTCATTGTGAAGATGCATACATTAGATATAAACATATCGGTCCTCATTGTGTACATACCTACCTTAGATATAAACATATAGGTACTCATTTTGAATATATCTACCTTAGATGTAAACATATTGGTCATCATTGTGAAGATATGTACATTAGATGTAAACATATAAGTTGTGAAGATATCAACCTTTGATGTAAACATATATGTCCTTATTGTGAAAATGCATACATTAGATGTAAACATATCGGTCCTCATTGTGCATATACCTACCCTATATATTGACATATAGGTCCTCATTTTGAATATATCCACCTTAGATATAAACATATAGGTCCTCATTATGAAGATATCTGCCTTAGATGTAAACATATTGGTCCTCATTGTGAAGGTATGTACCTTAGATGTAAACATATAAGTTGCGACGATATGAACCTTAGATGTAAACATATATGTCCTCATTGTGAAGATATGTGCCTTAAATGTAAACATATAGGTCCTCATTATGGAGATGTCCACCATAGAAGTAAACATATAGGTCTTCATTGTTAAGATATGTGCCTTAANATATATATATATATATATATATATATATATATATATATATATATATATATCCCCACTGTGAAGATATATCCTGATGTAAACATATAGGTCCTCATTGTGTAGATATCTTCCATTGGTGTGAACATATAGCTCAAAATTGTGAAGATATCTACCTTAGATGTAAACATATAGCTCCTCATTGTAAAGATATAGGTCCTTAGTATGAAGATATATACATGAGATGTAAATATATAGGTCCTTATTGTGAAGATGCATACATTAGATGTAAACATATCGGTCCTCATTGTGCATATACCTACCCTAGATATAAACATATAGGTCCTCATTATTAAGATATCCACCTTAGATGTAAACATATAGGTCCTCATTGTGAATATATCTACCTTAGATGTAAAGATATATGTCCTCATTGTGAGGGTATGTACCTTAGATGTAAACATATAATAGGTCCTCATTGTGAAGATGCCTACCTTAGATTTAAACATAAAGGTCATAATTTTGTAGATACCTGCCTTTGATATAAACGCATAGGTCCTCATTGTGAAGATATCCACCTTAGATGTAAGCATATATGTCATTATTGTGAATATATCTGCCTTAGATGTAAACATATATGTGCCCATTTTGAAGATATATACCTTAGATGTAAACATAAAGGTTCTTATTGTAAAAATAATCCACCTTAGCTGTAAACAGATATGTGCCCACTTTTTGAAGATATATACCTTAGATGTAAACATATAGGTTCGTATTGTAAAGATATGTTCCTTACATGTAAAAATATACTAGGTCCTCATTGTGGAGATGTATACCTTAAATGTAAGCATAAAGGTCCTCATTGTGTAGATACATACCACAGATGTAAACATATAGGTCCTTAATATGAAGATATCTACCTTAGACATAAACATATAGGTCCTCATTGTGAATATATCTGCCTTAGATGTAAACATATAGGTCCTCATTGTAAATATATCCACCTTAGATGTAAACCTTATAGGTCCTCATTGTGTAAATATCTGCCTTAAATTCAAATATATAGGTCCTCATTGTGAACATATATATACTTCGGATGTAAACATATAGGTCCCCATTGTGAAGATATCTACCTTAGATGGAAACATATAGGTCCCCATTGTGAAGATATCTGCCTTAGATGTAAACATATAGGTCCCCATTGTGAAGATATAGGTCCTTAGTATGAAGATATATACATGAGATGTAAATATATAGGTCCTTATTGTGAAGATGCATACATTAGATGTAAACATATAGGTCCCCATTGTGAAGATATAGGTCCTTAGTATGAAGNCTAATTTTGTAGATATCTGTCTTTGATATAAATATATAGGTCCTGATTGTGAACATATGTATCATAGATGTAAACATATAGGTCCTGATTGTGAAAATATGTGCCATAGATGTAAACATACAGGTCCTCATTGTGAATATATCTGCCTTAGATGTAAACATATAGGTCCTCATTGCGAATATATGTATCACAGATGTAAACATATAGGTCCTTATTGTAAAGATATATACCTTAGATGTAAACATATAGATCCTCATTGTGTAAATATCTGCCTTAAATTTAGATATATATGTCCTCACTTTGTAATAATATACGTAAGATGTATAATATAGGTTCTTATTGTGAAGATATCTGCCTTAGATGTAAACATATAGGTACTAATTATGAAGACATCTGCCTTAGATGTAAACATATACAGGTTCTCATTTTGAAGATATTTTGGGAGTGGGTGCCCCCGTAAAAAAAAGATAAAATAGATGACATTGAAAGGGGCGCAGAAATGTTGAAGACCCCTATTTGTTTTGTTTTGTTTTGTGTTTTTTGGGGCTAGTCAGCACACCAGCGGGAAGTAAAGGCCTTTACTCAGCGCGTGTGTGTCGGGCATTGCTATAAGAGGATATTTCAAATAACCTTTTAATTAAGCTTCCCTTAACTTGCATGTATTTATTCTAGCTTTGGAATGTTCACAAACGACGCACGTTTAAACTTTTCGATCCTGGCTGCGCCACTGTGGAAAATAAAGATATTTTATTCATTTACATTTAGAAGGGCATTTCTAAATGGTTATAACATTGTTTTCCATTTCTCAAAATATTTATCTTAGAGTCATCATTGTGTAAAAAACGATCGTACGTGTTCGCACGTGATAGTGCAGAAGTAACAACATTTTCCAAGCAGGCAGCGTTGTTTTAAATTGAATAGATTTTTCTTTAAGATTGATTGATTATCATGAAAAGCATCACGATATATTATGTTGACTCGTGGGTTCATATCCTTGCACAATTGCTTTCTGATCTTGAGCTGGTTTGTTATCACAAATATTCTCAAATCATTACGAGTTGATGTATCACATGTAAATAATTCACGAGCGATCGACTCTCATTGGTTGTAGGCCGAATTATCTTATTGAATATTGAATGGTAATAGAGCGAAGATAATGAGAAATTAATTGCTTTTAAAATCGGCCAACCATTAAACATGATTCAAGGCTACCATTGTTTTATGATCTTAGTTTGGATTTTATCAGATAATAATGCTTAATATGGTGAAATTGTAAATAAACACACGGAGAATAGATTAATTTAGCTTTGATAAGCCTCTACAAGTGATATTTTGGTATATGTTTTTATAATGTTAAGAACCACTTACATTTGCAATATCTTGAAGTCACGTCTGTTTTGGCTGAATAATCGCGCTGAATTATTCAAATTTGAAAAGAGATTTGATCCAAACACAGTCAAGGATTCGACCCTACGAACAGGGGGTTGTGGCAATTTCATAGGATGAAGGATATGACATTTGGGAGAAAAGGCTTTTAAGCACACCGCACGCCTTGCGATCGGCTAACGAACCGGTTTGAGAAATAAATTGAACTGACATTCAAAATGGGCATTTCCGTAAAATGTGGACTACCGATCCTAGTTCTGGAAATATTCATATGAATACTAAACCTTTAATTTCAATGCGTTGATCAGTTTCATACCGGCTATTAGTACAGAGGATAAATCCTTATTTCTCATAGTAGGAAATTATGAAAGATAGAAGAAAAAAAGAATCTGTGAAAGTTTTGCGACGGCGCGGCTCTTTTGACCCCATGGATCAGCCAATGGAATTATTGTTTTATCAGTCAGACATTCTTCTTATCCCCCCCCCCCCCCCCTAGATAGAAATCATGCACGTACTCAGAATTTCACAGCCAGGGGCAGGGGCGACTTTTATTGCCAACCCCACGACCGACTGACAAGCAAATCCGAAATCGTAAGCACAATTTTTTTAATGTGTCCCCTTAACGATTTTCGCCCCGTTCGAGCTAAAATTCAGGACCAGTGTTGGGGGCATGATTATTATTTTCCATGCTAAACTCATGAGAGTACCGTAGCCAAAAAATATCAAAAACATTTGCTAGATTTAAGTACACCCTGATACTTTCATTGGGAAATGATAGAAAATCAAACCATCAAAAGAGATAAATCATTTATAAAGCAAACATGATTGAAAAACTTACCTGAAAATTGTACCAATGTAGAAACAAGAACCACCAAAAGAGCAAACATTCTGGACAATTGAATCGTAAACACTGCAAAGCAATATTCAGTAACATCAACCGAATCGATGTTCGAACAGTATCAAGGATTGATGCGCAGTCCCATATTTGCATTAATGCCCGACTTGAAGGTATAGGTTAGTAATCGACTATGCATAAATTGATGTGAAACAATATGATGTATTCACAAATTGCTTTACATGTCTTAACATAGCTGTTTACGAAATTAGGAGAAGATTTCCGCTAAATATTCTGACGTATTCTAATTCGAAAATCAGCCGTTATTCCTGTGGATCGCTAGATGAATCGACAGCAGGCCGAGCGCGAAGGGGTGAATGGAGTGTTCTGGTGGTATTGTGTGCGGCGTGTGAGTTAATAATAATGACAATAGATGCAATTTATAATGTGCGGATCCATCCTGCTGAATAGTCGAGGAAAGTTTGAGGAAATGTAGAAGGTAGAAAGGTAGAAAGATGGAAAGAATGCTGCTTGAGTTGGAGTTATGAATAAGAGGCATTGAAAGGGGCATTTTGAACGTGAAGCGAGACATACAATCTTTTGTGTTTCGCAATAATTAAGCCATTTCTAGGGCGATTCTATTCATTTAAACTATGAGCATGCTCTAATGTGATATTTAATAACTGAATTATACTGTGCGCTTAGAAACATCCGTATTGAGCGTCTGATAAATGTTATGTATTATTTATTAAGGTAATATTTTTTACTGCATCTCAAAAAGTAGTTATATAATATCCGAAGGGCCATCTCTCCAAAACATGCCAAAACTGATTACGTTTAACTAACAGAGGGACAGGGCTTTTTGGGGGTGGGGGATTGATCTTTAACCAATATACATTGGCAACATAGTATTCCTCTCTATCATGTCTATTAATTGATGCGCAAAACACATCTATATTTGAATAGAGATTTTGTATATGAAAATGGAGCGAAAGTGGTCAAAGTTAATGAGATCGTAATTTTGTCATTTTCTTTGCGTTGACAATTCGAGGGCTATATCGATTTTCCTTATTCAAACCGCTCTGTTACTCGGGAGCGCAATGTCACAATAAACTGGGAATGATAACCAAATAAAAGAGCATTTGCATCTTTCTCACAATGAATTTCCTTAAAACCATTGACTACTAGAACCGGGTATTCCATGTACAATGTCTATGGGAATAAAAAAAAAAATCAGTTGTCAATGGGTTAGATAATCAGCTTCCAGGATTGTAGAAATACCGCCAAATGTCTCTAAAAGGTGGCACTGTGGTCGATTCATGTCTCGTGTTAGTTGGATTATGTCTATGCGAAAGGGGACATGCTTGTTTAGAGCTAGCACATGCGTACGTACAGCGCAAGTGAAACGTTTTCAACGTCAGTCAAGTGCCTTTCACTCCTTTCCTGCTTCTTTCCGCGGACATAGTGTCAAGTTAGACATTGACAGTCACACATTACGATTTTGTTATTAAAAAAAAATATAAAATCAAGCCGCTTAACATATTTTATGACATTCAGATTGATGAAAACAACAATAAAGAATGCAAAAAAAAGATTATACAGGCACTATCAAGATATCTATGAAAATTGTCCGTGTTCCTTGTCGCCTTATTGCTGCACAGTATGCCTATGTAGGTGATATTTTTCCTTTTTAGCACTAAACGTTGATTGTGTTGGCAAATATTTTTACAGCTTTAGTTTATGTACACCATCGACCATTTAGGTATAGCATTTTGGAATCTGGAAATGCAGAGGCGCCGTAATGTAATGGACCTGGCTCTCATCTTCGAACCAGAGGGCTGCGGTTCGAGTCCCAATAATGGCGTTAATTTTCTTCAGCAAGAAATCCATCAACTTTATACTGCATTCAACCTAGGTGAGGTATATGGATACCTGGTAGGAACATTTATTCCTTGAAATGCCATGCGCGCTGGTGTAAGTACGCCGGGCTAAAGCCAGAGAAACAATAATGCAAAGCGCTTTGAGGCAGAGCACTCCGCAGAGTGGATACGTGCGCTATATAAGTTGAATCTATTGTTATCATTATTACTATTAATTCTTGTAAACGAAAACAATGTTGACAATGTCTTTAATTGGCTACAGACGCAAAAGTGTGACTGACGGTAGCATTGATTGATCGATCGCAACGTCACTTCATGCCACAATTGAGTATATCTAATTAGATTATATACGTCATTGAAAAAAATCATTAATATGCACTAACGATTGGTGATCTTCAGGGAATGTTGATTTTTCATTTTCTCCCTTACAGCTGCCATTATAAACACAGCGAAAACAAAGTATACAACTCTATTTCATAAATAAGGAAAAAAGGGGTTTACGTAAATAACGCCCATCGCACACCTGACGATCGGCTCAGGATCAAATTTGGGAAATAAATCGTATTATAATTCAATGTTGGTATTATGATAAACAAAATCTAACTGATTCTTGTTCTGAAACTTCATAATGAATAATCAACATGTACTATTAATGTGTTAATCGGCTTTAGACCTGACACGAGGGACAAATTAGTTTAAAATCGTAGAAAAGATGGCCAAGACTGATCCGACATCCTTGCGACTCGGGGACGATTCAGTGTTCCTTCCAATGAGATTGCTTGCATCATACAATTTTCTCGATTTTACCTTTTATCTTTAATGTCATTCAGAACCTCCATGACAGATTTTTATATGCGTTCAAAAGCTTCTAAAAGATACAATTGTACTTTCTTCAGAAATCGAAAGCATTGTGGTGTCGTGATTCTGACTCTCGCCTTTCAACCCGAGGGTCGTAGGTTCGAATCCCACTCATGGCGTTAATTACCTTCAGCAAGAAATTCAGATCAACATTGTGCTGGACTCAACCAAGGTGACGTGAAAAGGTACCGGTAAGAAGAAATTTTATGAATTCAGTGAGCGTCGAATGGTATAGCCATGCTGTAGCTGGGTATATGCACAGAACGCTCAGGAACACTTCGTATTAAGCGTTATGTAAATGTGGTGTATTATTATTACTATTATTAGCCGATGTGTGGTTGGCTTTAATTGTTGACACATATATCTCCGGTATCAACATTTTAGAATAATGTCCATTACCCATTTCTCCAGCCTGTGTGTAAAATCGATATGATTCGTTCAGCGTTTCAATAAATTGATTCGCAAATTCTTGCCGATTCGCCAACAAGGCGACACATTTCTCCGCAAAAAAAATATAATGCATTATTTTTTGCCAAATAATAAATAATTTCTATACACTAGCAGGGGGGTGTCACACCGTTTTCGATCATTTTACACCTGAATTTGACTTGTTCAGCTCTTGAACACTTTCCCAAAGGCCTTCTCATAACAGTTGATAATCACTTCAAGAAGAATGAATCCTAGAGGATAATATACACCTATAAGAAAGGTATCATATACCACTACTAATCAGACTGGATCAAGCTCTAAAATAAATTCAGAAAAGTGTAAATTTCCCGATATTTTAGAATAGGTCTTCGTCTGCTATCACATTAAAAGGGGGCTGCCATTTTGTTCTGAACAGATATTTCGACGTGATCCATTGATATCATTTTGTATGGCAAGGGAAATATTAATTAAACTGTAAAATAGTTCAATCTTTGGCAAATAAAATACGTTATGTTGGAAAAAATGCGTGGTAGGTGTCCAATATTTTAGTACGACTTATAAAAAATATTTCAGTCTTCAATTCATCTGTTTATACTAAAGAAATGTGCTTTTAGTGGACTTGCCTGGCATAACAGCATTTCCTTTATTTAGCAAGCCTTCTAGGTATTGTATTCCATTGTTTAAATACAGGTGAAAACGTAGCGTTTTGCCAAAGACCCTATATAAATGCGAATGCATGACTTTAAAAGGCCACCCTGTACCGCAGATTTTTGTTTTTCTTCTGGTCTTCATCTGATGGTATAACGCTATAGAAAGTGATATACAATGGTTTAAATAGCCAACCGATAATACAGATTCCTTTCTTTCATTTGTTTTGTTACAAGGAAACTTGGACTCTACTCCGCAAAAACGTCATTAATCCGCAAAAACGTCACGCCTATGCCAATAAAACAAGATTCAAATGAACAAAACTTTCTTTTTAAAAATAAATCCAGACCAGTTTTAAGATATTGAAATATATGACCATATGTAAGGTATATTTTTATTCAAATTCTAAGCTTATATTTCGATCAAAGACGTTCTACTCGGGGATAACAAAATACTTTCTCGTACAAAATGGTAGCCCCCAGGGTATTGCTAGCAGACGAAATCTTGGCTCAGAAAATGAAAATTTATCTCCTTATGCTGTTTTTTCTTGTACAATAAAATATTTCATTAAATAGGTAAACATTATACCTACTGAAAAAGGTAAATATATGGGTTTCAATCCCCTTTAAATACGTATGTCAGATCATAACATTATTGTATGTATAGGTGTGGTCACACCGGCCGAGCGGAGCTTTAGCGGAAGGAATTGGGGATTTAATATCGGCAACGCTCGTTACCGCTCACAAAGTGGGTTGAACAGTTGATCTCTTTTGTAAAACGCTTACCTCCGCCCATCTAACACCGCCTTTTCTATAGCCTGGTCATATCGGATGGGCGGTGCTAAATAGCTGTCCTGGGCGATGACATGAATTCATCACCGCTCGTAACCGTTCACCGCCGTTTAACATAAGTTCGCCTCCGCTAAGTCAACGCAGGTTTCCGATCGACCACCGCTTATGGTCCCTCCTACCGCTCTGAAAGTTTTGAGCTGCACAAAATATTGCGAGCGGAAAGAAGCGAGGGGACTTACCGCTCTGGCAAAGTTCATGGCCGCTCCAACACTGCCCTGGTACCGATATACGGTGGTTGGTGGACGCTTTGATCCGCTAGGCCAACGCAGAAATATGCATTGCTTCCCACTGAGACCCCAAACAACAAAGCAATCGCATATAGCGCAACTGAATTTTAATCACTTTGAAATTCTCTTGTGTGAATGCACTGTCGTGGCAGCTGGAATATTTCCCAGGTGCTACGCAGTGTACTTCACACAATGGAATTCAAAGAATAAAATTCCATTCAATCCTCGGATCCCTAACCAATGTTAGTACAGAATCATCTTTTCAAAGACGGCCCAAAGTGGGGCATGGCTTTTGGGTAAAACTTCCGGCGAACCAAAGCACGCATGTGCATGATGTCGCTCTGCGTTGACCGAGCGGATCCAAGCGGCCACAAACTTGCGTCTAGCGGTACCTGGGCGGTGTATTAGCGGTGGTGAACTTTGCCAGGCGGAAATTGCCCTCTCCTTATCGCTCGCAATCTTTTGTGCGGCTCAAAAAGTTTTGCATTTTGGAGAGAAACTAGGGACCATGACAGATTGGAGAGCTGATCCGGCGGTGCGCTAGTGGATGCCAACGTATGTTTAGCGATGGTGAACGGTTACGAGCGGTAATGAATTTTTGTCTGCGCTAAAGGACCGCCAAGGCTCCGCTCGGCCGGTGTGACCATACCTTATACTAGAAATATATTGTATTTAGATTGTAACCACTTCATAAACACTTCGTCCGATATATTCAACATTAAGAGTTCTCAACACTTCTTAAACATGAATATTTTGCATCCTTCATAAGCACTTAATTATGCTTGCCTTGTGTTTTAATTCCCCAAGATCCCGTCCCTATTAGACAGTTATGATAAACTTGTCAAAAGGCTTCGGAATGCGTCAAAGTGCTTATGAAGTGTTTTACTATTAAACGTCTACCGTAATATCGATATTACACAGGCAATAATGGTTATAACCAATGTCATCTTATTGTGTTTTCAATTGTGTTTCCAAACTGTACTATTCAGAATAAGTATAATAGACTCATCCCTGCGTACACACGCACACACACACAAACACACACACACACACACACACATACATACATACATACAGTGACACCGGCAGATACATATTAACACACATATACACATAAACACAAACACCCACATTCATCAAATCAAAATAATGTAAAATAGTTGTGCGAGAAAAGAAACAAAAATAAAAAGCGACGTTTGTCAAGGTTTTATTTTCAATAAACAGTGATAAATATGATATATTTCCTCAATTATAATGCATTGGCCAGTCCAATTGAATAAAACACAATTCTTAGAATGAAAATCACAGGGTGTATTAAATCCTGGGGTTAGAATTACCATTCAAATAATATTTTGTAATACGGTAGATTAAACAACTCACATCCCATACTGGATTTGTCCATTAGTACTTAAAAAAAGAACTTACTAAAGAGAAAAAAGTAACCCCATATGACATCATATTTGCATTTTTATTTGCAATTTTAAAAACTTATTTCAGTGAAACATGGGACCTCCATATTTTTTTTATATAATTATATTGCAATAGTACAATTGAACAATCAATAAATGATGATGGACACAATTACTATCATTCCATTTTCATTTCCATGCAAAATATAAACATCTTTTTATTATTAAAAAAAAACAGCTAAATAAAAAGTTTTCTATAGACCTCAGCTAAAGCTAAATAATTCAAGACTTAAGGCCCCAGCACACCAAACGCGGCACGGCATCACGGCACGGTTTTACGCGATTTCTCCCCTGTGATTGGCCAATTGTGAAGCATCCTTTGCGCGGAGGAGCGCGCTGACCAATAACAACCAAGATAGTGCGTGAATACCGTGCCGTTATGCCGTGCCAATCACAGGGGAGATGGCGCGTATAAACCGTGCCGTGATGCCGTGCCGTGTTTGGTGAGCCCGGGCCTTTAATCGAGGGCTTTAGGGAGACGGAGAAGGCAAATATGTGATGTCGGTCAAATTCATCCTCGTTACTATACATGGGCGAACCAGAGATTTCTCCTTTTTTTTAGGGGGAGGGGGTTAGGGGTATAAGCCTCAGAGTTCGGGGGCTAAGATTGTGATAAAAGGGGCACCAAATGGTTAGGGTGTCAAATTTCAGATGACATTTTTGCTTGTTAGTCCCCATAGGCGCAACAAGACAGGGGCACAGATGGAATTTAATATACATTTTTTGTTTGCTTGCTAGCTTGCTTTCTTGTCAGTTCTTCAAGAATGGGGGAGCTGGACAAAGTTTTACATCCATTGAGTCGTCAAATCCTGGGTGCGCGCATGCTAAATTATTCTACATTCTAAATGTTAATTGATTTACCCCTTACCTCACAACGAACCGAATCCCCATGTTGATGCATCATAATATTTATATTCTATAAATTGTAATCAAGAACTCGTACCCAGTTGAAAAATAAACATAATGCGCACAAAATATAGAAAGACAGACTTTTATTCTCTTGGTTTCATTCTCTCTCTCTCCCACCTCCCTCCCTCCTTCCATCCCCTCTATCTCTATCCATCTCTTTCTCTATCTTGTCTGTTATATTTTTACATTTCTACTTTTTCGTTCCGTCTTTCGAATGCTTACTGCACAGGTGGGAACATCACTCAGAGTGGGTCTTTAACACAGTCAATGGCGTACTTTCGTCGACCCTCTCTTCCTTTCGGTCCGACTCGGCTCTTCTTCGGCCATCTTCGTGCCTCTGTCGGCGCCTCTCCCGAAGGTAGAGTGATACGATCGCCACAATGGTGCAAACGATGCGGATAGCGGCAAGTACGATGATTAGGAACGTCAGCGCAGCACGTAGGCCCATCACNAAGTGTGACTGACGGTAGCATTGATTGATCGATCGCAACGTCACTTCATGCCACAATTGAGTATCTAATTAGATTATATACGTCATTGAAAAAAAATCATTAATATGCACTAAAGATTGGTGATCTTCAGGGAATGTTAATTTTTCCTTCCCTCCGTGACAGCTCTTATTATAAACACAACGAAAAGGGTATACAGCTCAGTTTGATGAATAAGAAGAAAATTGGTTTACGTATAAAGCCCATCGCACACCTCACGATGGACTTAGAATCCAATTTGGGAAATGGATTGTAATATGGACATACCGTTTACAATCATTTTACACCTAAATTTGACTTATATACTTCAAAAGCAAGTGTTTAGCTTTTGAACACTTTCATAACGATTATTAGAATGCACTTTTTATTCCAACAAATAAATGATAAATAGAAAGCAGGCCAAGTTTCATACCATTTTCGGTTATCTTTGCGCCTGCATATGATAAACGTGTCAAAGTGTTTTGAATGCGTCAAAGTGCTTATGAAGTGTTTTATAAATCACGTACTTCTCAACACACGATAGTGGTTAATAAGCAGTATAATCTGTTAAACATGTTTAAGTGTGTATTTATAGCGTTTAGAATAGTGTTGTAATCCCATCTTTTCGTCCGCCCTTTATTCACACACACACGCACACACTTAAAACAGGCACACAAATAAACACACACGCACATTTGCAACAATGAAAACTGAATAAAATGTAATATATTTGTGCGAGAAAAGATACAAAGACAAAGAGCGAAATATGTCAACATTGCAATTATATTCTTTAATAAATATGATAACTTTACCTTACGCATATTACGTAATGCATTGACCAGTCCAATGAGATAAAACACAGCACTCAGAATAAAGCTAAAATCCTAGGATTGAAATTGTCAATCACATAGACTTACTTCTAAATCTAATCCAAATTTGATCGGTCCCTGAATACCTGAATACAATAATTTTATGTTGGATTGACTTTCAATCAAAGGAGCTTAGATAGAAATGTTTCCCCACATTATCTTATATTTTCATTTTTCTCTCACAGCCACTTGTTTCAGTGAAATGTAAATCCTCCATATTATTTTGTTTAAATTATGTTGTTAAAAATTAGCACGTTGATACATCAATAATGAAATACGAAAGACTTCCATCCAATTTCTTTTAAAAAGAAAAGGAAACAATACGAAATCCCACAAATACAATAAGATAATAAGGCATTAAGCCATTGCGGAAAAATAAAACAGTAATTGGACAATCAACAAAATAATGAATGACCAAAATACTAAAATTACAATTTCAATTTTGTGTAAAATATAAACAAGCTGTCATTAACGAATCAGCTGAATAAAATGTTTTAAAGAACTCAGCTAACGTGAACTCCCCCAGACTTCAATCAGGGCTATACGTATGACATACATTCGGAGAGCCAAAATTCAGCGATAAATGTCCGGACCGCATGGGTGGGGGCTCTTTGGACCATTTAGGTAAAAAAAAAAAAAAAAAAAAAAGAGGCGCCAAAACTGCCGAGTTTATCTGATGATGTTATTTGGTTTGCTTGTACGCGCGTCAGCTCCCCGGGGGAACCAAATTTTAGCTGATTACGCTGCTTTTTTTCTTTTTTTGTTGTTGTATTTTTGTATTTTAGGGGAGCAATAAAAGGAGGCACAGATGAAATGCAACGTACGAACTTTTAGCACATGTGGGAACATCATTCAGAATGGGTCTTTAACACAGTCAGTGGCGTACTCTCGTCGACCCTCTCTTCCTTTCGGTCCGACTCGGCACTTCTTCGGCCATCTTCGTGCCTCTGTCGGCGCCTCTCCCGAAGGTAGAGTGATACGATCGCCACAATGGTGCAAACGATGCGGATAGCGGCAAGTACGATGATTAGGAAAGTCAGCGCAGCACGTAGGCCCATCACAGACGTCAACGGAAAGACGGCGAGGTTGATGGTCCCCGCCATGACGTTCATTAAGCAGAAGAAAATGGCGAAGACGGCTTCTTTGCATGCGGCAGGTGTCAGGTCTGAGATGATGGCGAGGATAGTGATGTAATTCCAAGGGAGGAGCATGGCCGAGAGTGCTTGGAAAATCATGAAAAAGGGAGCTTTAGAATGGAATATCATCGGCAACGTCAAGGTAAGCAGAGACTGTGTATTGAATGAATCGAAACAGAGAAAATGATAAAGAGATTATCATTAAGCGTGATCTAGGATTAAACAGGTGACAAGAGGACATAACATTGAAGAAGGCGATATATCGATTTGCACCTCCATTATAAACACGATATAATATATTTCCATAAAATCAAGTCGAACGCCAATTCAATGCTCCTTTGAAATGCTTTTCGATTCGGAACCAGCTTGTGATTGTGGTGTCAATACACGGCGTACGGATTTATTGGCCACATGACCCACTTTATTTTGCGGAAATATTTCATATTGTGTTTAAAAAAAAAATATGTATGCAATGGAGACCTCAAGATGAATCATATCAGTTTGAACTCCTCAATTAGAAAGAGGGAGATCTTTGAGTTATGTGTAGGAGGGGAATTTTGGTTGTCCATGGAATACATGGAGTTTCACGTCCGGACATAATTTTCTCCTTCACCGATCAGCCCATTACTTTGTCCGGAAGGCGCTGAATATTCTCCCAACTGAACTAAGAATATGGATAGCCAATAGGTAGATAACTTGTGACGCGGAACGGCCCACCATAGTATGGAAGTTACGATTTCATTCGTCACGGACAGTCAAAGTCGACTGGAAAAAGCACGTCATAGATTTGCTCGTCTGCTTATTGTTACGTGGGTGACTAGCTGTGACGTAACAATAAGCATACGCGCAGAGCTATGACGTACTACTTCCGGTCGACGTGCCCTTTGTCACAGTTGAGTGAAAATCGAAAGCATCATATTTGAACCCACAAAAACTCTTCTCAGATTATCATTTACCTGTTCAACTTCCATAAGATTGATAAGTACAGATCAATGAATCCACTTGTAATTGTTATTAATTTATTTTTTTTTACCTCAAGAAGGAGACTCAGCCACAGCCGCCCTCGCACACCAAACTTCTCCCTCATCAGATCACTAATCCTGCCACCACCGAGCTCGGTCGGTATCACAAACGCAAAGGAAATGATTGCCAGCAACGCGAGGTCGAACCCCGGATAGTATTGGGCGAGATAGTTGACCAAGTTAAAGTCCTGGAGGGAGTTACTGGAGGCCTGTGCTGCTATGACTAAGATGACCGGAAGGGCTACAGACCATGGCACGTCCCTCAGGGCTAAGAGCTGTTCTCTTAGGGTCAATCTCGGGGTGTCCTCCTGAATTGGAAAGGATAATAATAGATAATTACTGGCTTCTTCAGCACTACGAGATATATAAATCAGATAAGCAAAATGATAAAATATGTTGCTAAATATGGCTGGCAGCTCCAGTTAGAGCTGGCGATTGCGGTTTCATGCTTTGGCCTTGGCTTAGCCTTGAGGGTTTCAGGCCTTAATTAGCCTAGGCCTTAACTATCATCGGCCTTGCATTTAGGGGGTCAAACCTTAAGGCAACGTGCAACACACACGTTACGGCACAACGGGAAGGTATTAACGCAGTATCTGGGTGTTATTGGCCAGCTTCTCTGCTCAACGGATTTTTAACAAATTGATCAATCGCAGGGGAGACATCCCGTAAATACCGTTGCGTGATGCCGTGCCCTTGCGTTTTTATGCCTTGGCCTTGACTTGAAGGCGTCAAATCTTCGCCTTTGGGTTTAGGCTTCGACTACAAAACTGTTAAAAAGTAGATCTGATCGTCCTGGATGTAATGTGTTGGTCTGTGTATTTTAGGCAAATCAGGTAAATGGCTCAGCATCCAGGCATCTGGGTTGGCAGGTAGTTTTTTAGATGCCTTTGTGCAGTGTATTTGACTGATGGGTTTTCGCCTGGTATCTGAACTCTGTGAGCCCAATGTTAAATGAATATTAATCTGCAACTTTTTTATATCAGCTTTTTTTATTACTATTTATTTTACCAGTTTTCATTTTACTGTTCCAATCTTGAAATCACATGTAAATTTTGTAATTTGATTTGATTTACGACAAATAAAAACACAAATATAAAAAAGTTTAATTGCATTTGTGTTAGTCCAATATCGATAACCTCCCTGGGAAACGCCACACCAGAAAAGTGCAAAAAACAACACTATCACTGAATTACATTTACAGAAAGAAATGAGACAAAGTGTTTTGATTTTACCAACGAGTAATAACCTTAGAAATAACACCTCCAGCTTGATTAAGAATGAACAATCGCCCTTACAAAGTAAGCAACTTCCATTCAAGCATTCAGAATAATTAATGGCACACAAAGAAATGTCTAGCCCGGGCACACCAAACACGGCACTGCATCACGGCACGGTATTTACGGGATTTATCCCCTGTGATTGGCCAATTGTGAAGCATCCTTTGCGCGGAGGAGTGCGCTGACCAAAAGCAACCATAAATACCGTGCCGTTATGCCGTGCCGTGTTTAGTGTGCCCGGGCCTTTATTCTGATAAGTGAACAGGGAGGCTAAGTTGTTTTGAGTGTGACAGTAATTGTGAATAAACCTCTTCTCACTGTGCATACAACTCAGATTTCAAGAGCAAACATCGGGAGATGTCAAGTCTATACTACGGATGATAAACTAACACTTTCTTGGTGTAAGAAAATAAACGCCTAACACGAAATAATCTATTTCCGTAAAACTAAGTCAATCGCCAATTCAATGCTCCTTTGTAAAGCTATTCAAATCGGAACCGGCTTGTGATTGTCCGTGACCCATTTTATTTTGCCGAAAAAAGTTTATATCGTGTTGCCTAAAGCCCTGGTCACATAGGACCCCGGAAGCAACACGATTCACCCCGACTCTTTGTTAATTCACAGTTAAGTGCCTCAGAACAACGAGTCGGGGTGAATCGTGTTGCTTCCGGGGTCCTATGTGACCGCTTTACGTCGGTGTTATAATAGTCTAATAGGTTTTTGTAGTGATAATATACCTTCTGTGATCGCTGCGATGATCTGTCTGGGGCGGCCATGTAGGTGGAAATTCCAGCAAAACAAAGACCAGTAGAACCTACTATTACGTAACACATTCGCCAACCAATGGCATCGACGGCGTGTTTGAAAATATACGAGACTCCGATCCCAACTTCTTCTCCTACTTTGGCGATCCCGAAGGCTAGGGCGTGGTAGTTCTGTAGGGTATAGATAAACATAATTATGTCACTAAATACGAGAACGGTTAGAAAAATAGGAGTATTAATGATGTCTGTCATGAGAATTGGAAATTTAAGAACTATGTGATTGTTATGCTTGCTTTTTTCCAAAATAATATAAAATGACTATTTTTTAGTTCATATCATGCATACCGTATAGATAATGTCCTTCACAAATCAATACATTCAGCAGCTTTAGTGAAGCAAACAGTAAACATTCTGCCTCGATAAAGAGATTTTAATAGTTTACATTCAGGCCAGGATTTTGAAATAGGAGGGGGGCACATATATAACTTTGCTTAACGAGTGAGCGAGGAAAAATGTAACTTTTGATACCCGCTATTCACAAAATCACAACATTTTTCAAATTCCCATTTTTCCTTTTCATGCCTGTATGTAAAGGGAATGTAATTGTACGAGCGAGCGAAGCGAGCGAGGAAAATTAAGGCTTTTTTTTTTTTTTATTTCCTACACCATTTTACACCCAAAATTTGGGGAAAATGCCTGAATACAAATGGCAAGTAGGATAAATGACGGCGTGATCTGGTACGCACGAGCGAAGCCAGCAAGGAAAATATACCAAGTTATACAATGAAATGTTTGGAAAAACGTTCCTTCGGCAAATATGATATATTTCGTTATACATTTTCAATGCGTGAATGTAGAGGAATGATAGTGTATGATATGATCTAGTACGAACGAGCGAAACAAGCCAGGAAAATATGTCAATTATGCTACATTTTTATCATGAACAATTATTTTCAACAATAATGAGCCTGTATTGTGAACAACGTTATATCATTTCAAATATTATTGTAATGATGTGTTAGGCAATTTCACCCACAAAAATACAATGCCTGAATGAGGGCGAATGATGAATCACGATATAATCTCTGTTAGGAGCGAGTGAAACGAGCTAGGAAAATATGCCAATTTTTGTTACGGTTTACACACAAATGTTTTAGTAAATGTTCCTTACGCTAATATAATTAATAGTGTTATACCATTCTAATTATCATGATTGTTATTAGCATAGTTATCATCGTTATCTATTCGATAATTTTAGTAAAACGAATGTCTGCATGTAGTGGAATGATATAACACGATATGATCTAGTACGAGCGAGCAAAGCGAGCGAGAACAATTTGCCAATATTCGCTACAATATCACACTCAAATGTTTGGTAATACTTTTTCTAGGCAGAAGAAAAATTCAGAGAAGATGTGAATTAATTAGATTACAACATCATTCCATATCACTTCGTCATGTTGGAAATGCTTTGGAAATTCGTAACGAGCGAACGATGCGAGCGAGAAAAAAAGAATGACTATCCTTAATAGACAAATGAAAAAAAAAACATATATGAGATGGATCATCATCTGGAATTATTTTAATTCTCTAAATATCTCAATCACAGGGCCATGAAACTTAGAAGTTGAGCAAAATTGTTATCATAGAGAAGAAAAATATGCAAGGGGGCAGCTCATGATTTGTTTAACTCTTTGCTTTTCATACTCTTCCTCTGTATTTCAGAAACATTTATAGATCTGGGTGCATGAACCTAAATTATTGTTATTTCCATTTCTCAATCCATTATTTTAATCCTTTTTGCGTTATGCTGCCCCATCTATATGGGATATTGTGAAAAATATGTTCGTTCTTTATGACAAAATATGCAAGCGAGCTTCAGGAAATTCAAGCACTTAAACACTTTAAAACTCTTGTCATTAAATACAGTAACTATATCCTGTTGACTATAGAGCGCATAATGATTTTTCTTTGCTTTTTTCTCTCACTCTTTTGCAATTTTAGAGGTATGTGCCCCCTTTGCCCCGGTATATCCTGGTGATTGCTGGTGATATGTCAACACACATGATAAATGTTATATTCTTCTTATACCCCCCCCCCCCATCCCCCCAGGATCGACACCATGCCGTCGAATGGGAGCAAATGGGAGCGCCGAAGGCGCGAAGCTACAGCGGGGCCTCCCCAAGACAATTTTCAATCTTAGACCAGCTTAGATGTGTTTTCTTGTCATGTAATAGGGTCGTTTCATTTGGTTGCTTCTCTGAGATTTTAAGCATTAGTTTTAAGTACTATAGTCTTATGTAATTTTAAGTACTTAAGCTTTATAAGGAGAGAAATTGAGCAAAAAAAATCTCTCCCAATTTTAGGCGGGAGGGGCACATGCCCCCTGTGCCTCCCACTAGATCCGGCCCTGCATTTAAGGAATATATCTGGAGTTCTGTTAACCCACCAACTCTCACATCGGATTGGAAGCGTCAGATCGCGGGCACGAGAATAATTTTCATTTTGGTTACAATTTGTATTTTCGCACTAATTATTACTTTGAAATAGGCACAATCATGAAAATAAAAGGAATATTGAAAGCTGCTTATGTTAAAATTTAAATTTGGGATACAATTATACGATTAGAAATGCTATCTGGATAAGAATGTGATAATCTGTATATGTTTATGTGTATATGCCTTTATCATAATATAAATTATTAATGTAATTATTAGGGGCCAACCTTCTAAACAATCCTCGCTTCTCCTCTTCTGGCCTCTATTTTTTTTTCATTTCTTTTGTCATATTACCATTAATATTAATGACTATATACATTTTAATTATCAAAAGAATTGAATAATAAAATGATTTGATTTGATTTGAACTTACCAAGGGAACAATGCTGGTTAAATAGGCTAAAGCAAGCGGTGTATACGGACCATTACTGTGGGTAAGATGTAAGAAATACAAATTAATTAATAATCTGTACGTTTACGAACCGACATACAAACAAAGGACTGTTTCATAAACTGATAGAAACCCCGACATAGCGACAATGCATTGATGATATTTATTTGAGAAAAATTCTGAGATTTTTTGTTTACAAAGCGCCCACAGGCTTTCTTTGGGAGAACATTCTATGTATAAATTGCATAAAATTATATTATGAAAGTATTAATCATAATTTGGAAATCTTTCGCCCAAAATGATATTTTAATTTCGATGGACTGTTTAATGGCACAAACAGGCAAATTCTCTGATTGTGTGATATAAAAGTTTCGCGAATGCGATTTCTATGGGGATGGAAATAAAATGAAATCGAATGTGTAATTCCATTACCATGTATTCTTATTGTGGTAATTGTTTAACAAAGAAATGGCATCATTGTATTTGTATGAATTGTCATACGGTAGGAGGATAGGAGCATCTAATGGCTTACTCGCACCTTTGCGCTTTTATCCTGCGTCGGCCCTGAAATAAAAAGAGCTCCCAGCTTGACGCGCAAGAACGCAGGCAGTATGGCGGACTGCCGTTCGACGTACGTTCTTTAACTGAACGGAATCCGAACGTCAGTCCACGTGCGGTGCGAAGGCGAGTTTGAAAAAGTCACATTTTCACCTCTGAGACAAGGCACCAAGGTGAATGTGTACAAGTTGCCTTTTCGCCTTTTTGACCAAGATGAGGTGCCTTGGCGAGTTGAACAACTTATCTTTGTCCGACAACTATATATAAGATTCCTTAAGACTGCCGTAGTTTCTGAAACCTTAAAGGTATAGATTCGTAATGATCGGGATGCAGAAAGTGATGTTAAACGAGCTGTTGTATTCACAAGTTGTTTTACACGCCTACATATATCTGTATAGGATATTAGGAGTACATTTGTGCTCGTATTTTGTGTATTTTACGCCGAACACGTCATTCAGCCATTATTCCTACGGTGTGCTAAGTGCTTTTGCCCGGGGGAACGTCGGCCTGAAATGGGCAGTGCGATCGGTGGTATTGTCTGCGGTGTATGAGTTCGCGTTCATTTTGTACGTGAAGCATGTTTTGCTTGGGAGATACGACCGCAGCAGGATTTTTTTATTTTGCAATATTTAAGCCATTTTTAGGTCGATTTCATTATAATAATAATTAGATAATGTATATAGCGCAGATACTATATGGATATACTCTACTGCGCTGTGATGTTAGGGTCTACTATGAACATGCTCTAATTTACTATTGAAAAACTGCATTATGGTAATAATTTTACTGCAGCTCGCAAACTAGTTAAATATCTGAAGCGCCCTCCTCCCAAAACTGGTCTGTCGCTTTAAGGTTTAATTTGGCCTCCAGTGTGAACCCCACTACTTTCACTGCAGGACATTATAACAATAAGATGGAAAATCAAATTATGATAGAAAATGTTGTACTTACAAAATTCCCCACAGCAGTCTTAACAACGCCACGCCCCAGTAGTGTTCGACAAACCCTGTGAGCAGGGTGCAGAGCGACCAAAGACCTGCCATCATAGCGATCTTGTAAGGAGCCCTGACGGGGATGGACTGGGCCAGGGTGACGAGAGGGATCGTTGAAAACGCGGGAGCCAGGAGAAAGGTGGGGCCGACTAAGACGTCGTGTAGAGTACCCTGTCCCGTGTAGACTATACCGCAAATGTCTGGTATGTATTGAGTGCTATTTACATTACATCTGTCGAGAGAGACAAACATACATTTAACGAGAAAGGTTGTAAAGAATAGAAAAAGGAAAAGTGGAAGAAAGAGATGAAGGTGGAGAGGAGAGAGAGAATTGAATTACCATTCACACTTTGGAAATGCCCCCCCCCCTATGTTAATCAAAATTTTAGTTGCATTCGACGCAATCACGAGAGGGCACTTGCCAACACAACTTGCTTGCCGCCATTTGTGTACCAGAGAGTTGAGAACGAAAAATGGGTGTTTTTTGTCCAGTGATGATGATGGTGGTAACAATGATGAGGGTGATATTGGTGACGAATACAATGTTTACGATCATGATGATGATGGTGACGTTGGTGATGATGGTAATTCTGCTGGTGTCGATGGTGGTAGTGGTGGTGGTGGTGGTGGTGGTGGTTGTGAAGATGATAGTGGGGGTGATGCTGATGAGGATGATGATGATAATGATAACGATAATGATGACAATCATGATGATGATGGTGACTTATGACGACGACGATGATGATAATTATGATGATGTTGGTGGAAGGTGGTTTTGGTGACAATGACGATGCTTGAAGCTACAGCTGCTGATGACGTCATCGATAATAATGGTGAGAATATGGAGATTATTATGATAAGAATAATTCATATAATGGCTCTCTTGTCGATGATTTATATAAAAAAAAACAAGCATTTATGATCATAACATTCCAGATACGTTAACAGTATTTGTAAAATAACGTTATATTTTCAAAGGGGTACCTTCCGGTCTCTGCGCACAACTCGGATCCAGTAATGTTTGCGCCGCCAAGAAAGTCACGTGCTGCCGTTCCGTTGATCACCTGACACTTTCTCTCCCCGAAGTCGAACTCTTTGGCCATTTCAAATATCGTCAGGTTGAGCAAGAATCTGTGGAAAAAGTTGGAGTCGACATTCATTATTTATACTTATTCAATTGGTAATTCTTCTTGAAATTTCTTAAAATATCGACATTTCAAATATCGTAATGTTGAGGAAGAACCTGCAGAATAAATGGAAATTACATTAATTATTCAAACTCATTCACGTAACATTCCTCTTTAAAGTCATTGAAAATCACATTTGGAATACAAATCAGAACATTGCGATCTGAAATGCGATCTGAATGAGCGTTGCTGATTAGGGTACAGTTCTGCATTTCGTTTTTCGTCCAGCGTATTAGATCGAAAGTAAAATACTCTATCGTCATGATCGTGATCCTATCTACGCAAGAAGCACGTTGAACAGACTATCTGCTCTCGACATAGACATTGAATTTCATGTAAGGAGGGTTAACAGCGGTGTATAAAACTGTTTTATGTATTTTTATCCCATATTCTCACCCGCCCCCCCCCCTCCCCTTGATTTCGCGCCTGAATTCGAATAGGAAATCATTAACACAGTGGCGTTAACCCATTGATTACTGAATTGTGTAACTCTCATAGACTAAATAGGTCGTTAACAGTAGTTAATGGGTTAAAAAAAATCACCGCAAAGATAAATTACTTTGCACCAGAGATAAAATTCTCCGCACCTTGATTTCTTTGAAAGAATAAAAACAGTAGGCCTCGATCAAATGTTTGTGCTAACGTTCCCTAGAGGAATTTCGATAATGAAATTATACAGTTTTATGATTGGTTGGTCAAATTGAATTCTAATGCCGGCATTTTTCGCAACGCACAGATAAAACGGCGATCTTCAATTATCGAAATGTCCAACAGTAATAAATTTTATATTGACTTATTCGATTTATGAATTTTGTCTCGTTCGTGATGAATATCTTTTCATCTCTAAAACGTTCTTTCAAGATAAAAGTCTTCTATACTTTGAGAAAATTGTAATGGCATATATTTTCAGGATCACTGCTCGTCAAAATGAAGCGTTACAAAAACAAAATGTAGACAACCTATTTTTACATGATCTGTTTGCGATGAGGAACGTGAACAGTTAAGTTTTGGGGTTTATGAAAAGTGCTTGATTATATTTTAGCTTCCTACAAATTCACCTCAAAACACAAGAAGTTTCAATGCCACGAATGTCCTTATCTGCTTATGTCATATATGTATGTGCAAAGAACAATATTTGAAAATACGAAATGATTATGATGTTTACTATATACGACAATGTAGTAAATTTGATTGGCACTAAAAAAAAAACATGGATTCGGACCATTATTCGGACCATTATTATTATCATTACGTCTGCATACTTACGATTGACCAGTGGTCATTGTGTAGAGGAGTGTGATGACCGCTACCCCAAATATCCTCCATCCGAGGCCGATGTTCGATTGACCCTCATCCTCCTCCTGGGTGGTGTCCCCGTCTCCATCTTGAGGAGGACCATCGTCGATCGCTCCATCTGCACCATCTAGTATTCCATCGGTATCCTTGATGCTCATCTTGTCATACGAGGATGATTTGATTGTGATTCTACGCTACAATAACTTTATTTATTTATTTATCCATCTATCTACCTATCTATCTATTTATTCATTCATTTATCTATTTATCTATTTATTCATTTATTTATTAGTCCTATTTCATTAGGGCAGCTCCGTCGGTAGTCTTGATACTGGTTTCCGTAGAGTCATTGAAACAAAATCAAAGATCCATATAGGCAGGGCGGGAGCAGTAGTCCAGGTGTAAGTTCATAGATGAAAAGTTCATAGTTGGCGATGAATTGCCGTCGGCAACCCATGAAAATAGATAAACAAGTAAGCACATCAGCTCCATCCATCGACTTGTAACGTTGGTAAGTTAGCCTTGCACCAGCCTACATAAACCAGTTGCATCAAGTACGGCCAAAATATCCATATCCAAATCAGGCACCATAAAACACAAACATGACAACATCATAGAAAGGCGGTCTAACTGAATGACACTTGCTGCCTACAAATCGAGCCACCGCCAAAATCATTGCATTTGTTCGACCCTCCCTGCATGTCTCCTCAGCTGCAGAGGTGTTGGTTATTAAGCAAAATCAATCCTCGGATAGAATCAAATAGTTTAAATCTCCAAGATATGTGAATGGAATAAGGGGTAATAGTTGCTCCCTCTGATCATGGGTCTGTTTTCTCCTAGGTCCATGCTCTGATCGATAATATAATAAGGTCGTCTGTGCCTCCGGAATGTCCATAGGCGTCCCTATTACTGTATAAGTCGGCAACTCGAGTGGTTCCCACCATTTTACGATCCTCACTCAGTATTCGGGTTCTGCAGCGTGAAAAAATTATAAGAAAATAACAGTACCTCTTTGGTATGGTTGAATGAATTGTATTGAAAATGGCAACTTATGTCTTCGTGCTCTCAAGCAATTTACTCCGAAATGAATGGAGTTTTCAGAAAGGAACCATCCATGCGAATCTATACAGTCTGCAACACAGAATCAGTGAATGTAAAAGTCACCTAGTAATAATCATGATAATAGGAGTATTTCACACACTTGAAATAACTGGTCTCAAGTTTACCTAATGATATGTTGTCCATAAAAACATATTGCTTGAAGTCAATATCAATTATTACATTAATTCATGTTGGTTTGAATTTGCTCTCATTCAAAAATAAATACACAGTTTGAAGTTTAAAGCCCAAGTATAGTTTTGGTAAAAGCGAATATTTTTATCGCCAAATTTTGTCTTCAAATCTACTTAAAAAGAAACATGATATCATGAACATGTTGTACAAAAGTTTTGGAAAACTTATAACCTAAAGTGTGGAAAATATTTTAGCGTCGTAGCCCCCGACGCGAATTCAATATTTTCTTTCTTGATAAAGGACAGCTTCTCATGAACAGAATTGGATAACAATTTCAGAATTTATTCTTTATGTATTCCTTTTTAGCATGCTTTAATAAAATCTTGGAAATAGTTTTCTATATGCCCGATAAGAAGCAAAATATTGTTATAACCAAGAGAGGGCGCTAAATACGATTTAACGGTCAAATTCAAATTTTCAAAAGAATTCGCTCGTAGAAAAATATGCTATGATCTTGAAATGTGTATAGAAACTATATGTCATGGTATATATCCCAAATATTGACATTAATTTAATCTTTACCAAAACTATACATAGGCTTTAAAGTAATGTACGTATGAGTTTGGTGGATAATATGGGATCCAGGGAGCTGAAATATTTGTTTTTTCATTTTCTAGAAAAGTAGACAAAATTATACTTTTCTCTTCAATTATGATATGGACATTTTCATTCAGCATGCATTTTGGAATGAATTTTGTTGATTTATTGTCTACTTTTCAAGAAAAATAAGAAAACGTGAAATTCTGTGTACACAGTGAATGGAGAGTTCTCCATATTGGCCCCATTTTGTGCCGGTACGTTGCCAACTTGAGGAGCCCATGAGGAGTTTAAATCAAAACTTTGCAAATGCATAACTTTTGAATGGATTGTTGGATTTTGCTAAAATTTTCACAGTGTGATCATTGTATTTATCTTCATCCACTGAGAGCACATCAACGTCAGAGTGAAATTCCCCTTTAATTTGAGGAGTTGTGTTATTTGATTCCTCTGCTCAGATCGCATAGTGAATATATTAATGTTGTCATTTTATGTGTACATACCCTCCCATGCCATATATACTGCAACTTAGACCCACTCTTAATTCCTTCAGGACACACATATGAATCAATTTCATGCACAGGATATATGAAGACAAATTTTATAAAACATCTCAGGATTAGTTTCTGTACACAAGCACGATAACTGTTTGGAGTTATATTGCTAATTCTCAAAACCTAATGCTCAATACACGATGTGTCATAATATTATAAAAAAATCACATACCCTGATGGAATTGAGAGTGACGTCTTCTACTAAGGTCGTCTATTTTATTTGCATTATATGGGGTATATACTTTGACACTTTTTGTTAGCAGAAGTATTCAACAAGTCATGGAATATGCTTAATTTAGAGAAAGGGAAAACAATTTTGCGAGAAGCCGTTGACTAATCTGCAAGTTGAGACACTGCAATTTTCTACCTTTGTCGTCTTTGGTCTTTGGTACCTAAGGCATAACTCAATTAAAGATTGTTTTGCCCAAAATAATTTACAAACCGTGTATGACACTTTAATTTCAACAATAGATGTTTATGATTTTTTACATTTATATATAGAAAAATAAGAAAAATACGACAGGTGAATCAATGGAACACGAACGTAATTTTGCTATATTGCGATACGTGTGGCATGGGAGGGTGTTTGTCATTTTATGTGTACATAATATATTACAGTGCATAGTGAACTTATATGTGTATATTCCTGCGTCTTTTCCTGAACTATTTTTGAGGGATATAGTTCTAAAAATAACTTGCACCTTCAGCCACAATAACTGACATGACTGATGACCTCGTATAGTCGAGAACATTTTGAATAGTTTTCTTTTTGCGACATATTTGTTTTCAATAACCAAAGAAATAGAAATGAATGTAATTGTTGTCAGGCGAAAGAAAACGGCTCTAAAATAGGAATAAGCTTTTGTTGTGTAACCTTGGAAATGGCCCGAATAACCTTTGTTGCCGGTAAGTAATAGAAAATTACCCTAAACGGCAGAATAATTTTTGTTTCCACTGACATTTCAAATTGTATTGTAGAAATTAAAAAATAACCGATGAGAGAAAGATTTTGAATAGATACGCTTGCATTAAAGCTGGAGGTCCAATTGTAAACAATATACGGAAACGGAGAGAAATGAGAGAAATATTGAAATAAATTTATCATAAGACATTTCAACAAAAAAGAAAACTCATTACTAATACGGGATAGCCAATTAATGGAATCTTCATTTAAATGCAGGTATCTATGGGAAATTCAGCTGAAAGTCGTTAAGACGGGAAACTTTTTTAAAATGATAATGTTACGTCCATTATGACTTGATAAACTTAATAACTGCCAGCACAAAAACGTCATACCGATGATTTATGAATCTTAAAATATATATTGAACATCTTAAAGTCAGGGCGTCATGATCGACATGACTTCCGGATGCGTGCGCGCACGGACGGCGTGTTGCGCATTGGCAACAACGATGTTTGAAAATTCCTTGCTTATGCACCTTGCCAAGCTCAGAAAATTGGAACACTTCGTGCGACCTTCCGATCCATATTGTCGTCGTGTGTAATTTTGATTCCTTCCCTCCTCAGCTTCGATTTTTCTGAAAATGTGTGAAACGCATACCTTTGCGATTGTCCAGCTGCAAGCTAGCCAATTATAACTTGCTCACTTGTTATTCCAGGTTAAAACTACCATGATTTTTCTGTTCGCCATTCTTCATGATTGAAATGGCTGCGGTCAGTTTTCCAGTAGTTTGCACCCTCTGAACGTCATGTCGCCCCGTCTTTAAAACACTTAAAAACATGGATGGGACAATGCTAATGTGAGTACGGTTTAGTTCAATAGACTTTTTAGCAAAGAATAACATCTCAAAATTTCAGTTGTACATGAAAATACATACTAATTCGTTATATTCTAAATTCGGATTTAGAATTCACGTAATTAATCAGTAGTATCAAATCAAAATGACGCATATATTAATCTTTTCTTTGAAATATTCAAATTAATTATACCATTTTTTAGGACATGAAGATGTGCTCTTTTCATCGATTTTGTTTTTCTTTACAAATTCTGAAAACGTTTCTTCTTATTATTATCACCATCCTCCTCCTCCTTCATTTTCTTCGTCTTCTTCTCATTACCTTTTATCCTTTGGCCTAGTACGTTGATAAAAAGTTTACTGTTGTCAATTTCTTGATTAAAAAACAATAAAATATTGAAAGTAATATCTTACTTGTAAACACAATCGAACTATTTAAAATAAATTTAAAGCCGTTAAAAGCCAATATATATATATATATATGTATTTAAACCCTTTATCTGAATCTATGCTACCTGATATTATATAGTCTTTTATAATAAAAAAAAAATCATATTGTATTTCGAATTTGAAATCAACAGCATGGCTATCAATGGCTATTGGTGTATTATTCAATACGGGAATTTGATACCAATTTCATTCAATTAAGCCAAGTCAACAATAGCTACTGACAAATATTTTATTGGTCTATTGAATTTAACTTGTCGTAATATTCCAAATTGTAATTCATACTACTTTTATTCGGTACTTTTTTTCTTATAAGTTTGTAATTTTTAGTTTTGCAAAAAGGTGACGCTCTACAGCTGTTAGACATATTTATTTCCTTTTATATTTTTTTATTTATATAAAGACGCTACGAGAGAATTTGATGGTAAAAATTTGCTCATATCTTATAATGTTATTCATTTCGCAACTTTCTACAAGAGAAGAAACTGTTTATTCCTGAACTTCATTAAAAAAATCACTTCATGATGATGCGGTATCTGCTGCTGAGTTTGGCTACTGCGACTGTCTTCATGTCTGCTATAGGTAAGAAAGTTAGACGTTACTTAAAGGAAATTACTAACAATGATAATGATGATAATAATAATAATGATAATAATAATAATAATAATAATAATAACAATAATAATGATAATAGTAATAATAATATATCAAATCTATTATACGCTTAATACGTATGTGTGTAAGCGCACAGTATTTTGATTAATACCCGATAAATTAAGTGAAGAAAAATAGGAGAAAAAAAATATTACACAGGTAACATAGATAGATTAACTAACAATATCGAGGGCCGAATACAATTTATCCGCAAAAGCCAATGTTATACCCCTAACTCCAAACCTTGTGATAAAAATAGGAATTTCAGGGTTTCATTGATTCAGTATATTTCAAGATACAACCAATTGTTAAAAAGAAAAAAAAGAATAAATGAATAAAAAAAGAATAATAATAATAGAAATTACAAAAAAATTATAAACGGCCGGCAGCAAGATTACCACTGTACAATGATGCATCATGTGTTGAAGAACCCCGGCAGGCAGCTTCGGCTATTAAATCATAATTTTTCTAAACTTCTAAAATTACCCCAAATCCGCTTCTCTCTACAAACCCTTAAAGCCATGAATAATCAAATACCACACAATCATATCACTGCCTAGATTTCATAAATAACGTAAATAACCATGACTTTTATGACTGAAATGACAGGATTGTCCATGGCACTTGAATGCTACAAGTGCTACGCAGATGGCGCGGACAACGGCCAAAGATCTTGCTGGGATGACCAAGGAAAAGTAGATGATGTCGTTGAGACATGCAAAGATGGTGTGAAGAGGTGCATGGTAAGTACCATTGTCAGAGCCATCAAATGTAAAGGTACAATATTGCACCTTTTTTGTCAGTGTACTATAATTTACAAACATTAAAAAAGCGTGACTCATGGGTTGGAATATACACCATATACGTTTCATTCCAAGCCAAAAGCGTTCTATACCAATTAACCCATTGATTACTGAATTCTGTAGTACCAATAAACTATGTGTAGGGACTACCTGGTTCCAGTAGTGAAAGGGTGAAGCCGTTCGTTGTTTCTAGCAGATAGATGGATTCATAAGACATTAGATTCCGTATGCTTGAGCGGTGGCAGCGCATTCCCGGCAAAATATGTCACAGAAAATATCCTCTCGATCGACCATATCGGAATTTGTGATGTCATAATGTCAAGGTGTCATTAGGTGTCGGTACACAGCAGCTCAGTTGGTAGATCGTCCGACTTGGAATGAAGTGACCCTCCAGGAAGAGGGTTCAAACCCCATCTTTTCAATTATTTTGTGAGATATTGCACTCTGGAGAAAAACGCAATAATGTAGTGAAATTTTAATGCATTGCAAAGAACAATGTTAAGTCATTTGCATTCTGACTTGAGGAAACTGTATATGCAAGGTGGGTGACACTTATGTAGAAGTTGAAGAGTATGGGGGACAAAACTGATTCTTGACGCACCCCATTCCGTAGGCAACGAGAATGAATGGTTTGTCAATCAATCGTATTGGTTATGAAATTTGGGTTACGATAGCTAAGATGGTATGAAGAAGTTTTAGCATTCAAGATTCTTTATTTGACTCAATCATGTAAAAACAAATGAAACTATCAACAATGCAAATACAAGGTAGAATATGGATCGAAATATGATTAAAATCAACCATTTAACAATACGAGTTAAAAGAAATAATAAAATGAGTATGGATATAAAGATTTGCGTTGGAGGTCTTGACTGCAAGATACCGTTGCATAATACGTTATTAAAGGCTTCAATCATTTTGTAAAATGGAGTTTGAAAAAAAAAGAGGGAAAGCCGGGGACATAAAAGAGAGTCGAGAAAAAGACACATCGAACAGATAATTATACTTTGTCATAAGCTGCAATGATGTCTTCAAAAACGACATTTGCCTTGTTGTCTTCTGTTTTCGATAGTCTGCTTGACAATCTCATGGAAGATACCCAAACCATGACTTAAGCATACTTGGTCATCTGTTTTCTTCGTTAGTCTCAGTAATGTTCATTGATAACACTATTTTTAATGTGTCATTGAATCGTTATTATGGAGGTCTCGATTTCATTCGTCACAGTCACGGTCACAGTCGACTGGAAGTAGTATAGAAATATACAATGACTCTCGAGGTTCTGGTTAAAACTATTCGCACGAATGAGCATATCAGATAGTACCATACTCCCGAGGGCCAACGGCCCGAGGGAGGATGATACTATCTGATGCTCACGAGTGCGAATAGTTTTAGCCAGTACCGAGAATCAAGTCATTGTATATTACTTTTATATCCCTTCTTACAACAACAACATTAACAATAAAGTAGTCTATTGCAGCAGATTAAATAATCTTACCTTGTCTTAATGATAATCTGATAAATTGTTTTTCTAGTCTCTGGCTCGTTGAGCACATCATGCGAACGAAGCCCGCCAGAAGTGTCCCGTGCCGTGTAGCTGGGAAGCAGTGTCTCTCTCGCGCACGGGCACGTCTGTTTTAGCCGACTACGCATGCGCACAAAAATAGTAACTTTTTTCCCTAGGGAAAAAAATTACTATTCGTACTATTCAATGACAAACGGCTTTATTAGCAAATCTATTCATTTTTCTTGCCTGTACACTGTCAATGAAACGATCTTAGTGTAAGGGATATAATACGTCATAGTTTTACGCGTATTCTTATTGTTACGTGCGCAAATACGTCTGACGTATCAATAAGCAGACACGCAAAAATATGACATACTATTTCCGGTCGACGTGCCCTTCGTCACAGTTGACTAAAATCGAAAACACCATACTCTTACTTTCTCACAGGTTCATGGTCCTATCCCACTGAGCACGGGATCGCAGGCGATATCCAGAGGATGCCTACCCGATGACATGAAGTGCATCGACGATGATCGCACGAATGACGCCGATCCGTCGTGTTGTAGCACCGACCAATGCAACAATGGAAATATAGATATGCACACATCCTCAAAGAGAGTGGTTTATGGCATTGGTGTTGGGCTTTCTCGGAGAAAGCGAGGAGCTCCTGGCGGGCGAGGAGGGCGAGAAGCTGCTGTGGATGAAACTCCGATGATCTCTCGAAGAAAGCGAGATGCCCCTAACAGATCCAGAAGGGGCTTTTTCGAATAGCTCTCCTATATCTTCTCCAGGAAAGCAAGAAACCGCTAAGGATGAAACTCCGATGATCTCTCGAAGAAAGCGAGGTACCCCTCCTCGCAGTCCCAAGCGGGAGCAGCATCACGATGACAGTCCCGTATCTTCCCCATCAGGGAATCGAGAAGCAGTTAGGAGTAAGGAGGATGGCAGACCGATCGTCATTCACGGGAAGCGAGATGCCCCTAACATTCCTAACAGGCCGAGAAGGGGCTACCCGAATGGCGCCCTCATATCTTCCCCAGGAAAGAAAGAAGCTGCTGAGGATGAAACAAAGCGATAATCTTTCACACAGAGCGAGAAGCCCATAACAAGCCCAGACGGGGCTACCCGGATGGCGGCCCCATAAATGTCCCAGTAGAGGGCTGCCAACCCAGGTTGGCAGCCCGATAATCGTCAGAAAAAGGTCAGGCTTGCCTGCTGGCATTTCCTTCACAAGTCCGAATAAACGCCGATACTGGCCTGGCCCGTGAGTATGACGTACGCTTGTTGGCGGGTGAAAAGAGAGCGGGGGGGGGGGGGTCCAAAACTGGCAAAAACATACACTGACCAACTCTCTTCAATTAGCAAACACTTCATTGATTGAATTGAATCGAATTCATTTCCGGATTAAAAGCATTTACAATTTCAAAATAAAGATCGAGGATTGGCCATATTTAGCACTTCAGTTCGCTCATCAAGGGGAATTGTTCTTCCGTGGGGTTTCATCATCTCCCCCCCCCCCNTAAAAATGGGTATTTACTTCTACCTTTACTTCTACTTACGACTGAGGTGTCGTGGCGTGCGCCTGAAATCAAGCTGTTGGGGACAGTCATAGACTTGGCTTAGTTCCAGCATGTGGGTTCGAAGCCTTGTCACATACCGTCTTTCGGATGGAGACGTTAAGATGGCGATCCTCTTTATCTATTCTTCTTCTGGCGTAAATATTCAAATTTGAATGATACACGCCTCTAAACTACATCATTTCCTTTACCTTTCTACCGAATTCTCTGGCTGCTACAGACCTGTCTAATGTCGATATACAAATAAAAAAATAAATGAAAATAGAAACGCCATCCTTTTGTTAGGGTTCGGATTTACTAAGGCATGAATCCGTTTAAAGCGAATTCCCCGCTTCCGATTGCAATCCGCCTTTGATTATGTTAAAGTAATCTTTCCGCTCAATTATGTTAAGTCTGGAGAAAACAAAATATGGCGTAGTATTTATTAAGAGTCTCGAAATTTCCAGATTAATGATTTTTTCCCCACAAAATAAACAAAGTGAACATTATGGCTATCGACAGACCGTAACCAGTGGTAACCAAATCTATTTACATGTGTGCTACATGTGGTTTGTGAAACAAATGCTGCAAGAAAAATGCTGCAAAATAGATGCTGAAAACAAATGCTGCTAAATAGCCGCCGACAAAAATATATACTGCAAAACAAATGTGGTGGTCAATTGAAATGGTTTCAATAAATCTTAGAAAAAAACGGACTCGTTCAAACTTATTTAAATCCTGTACATACGCTGATATAAGAAACAACATAACAGCTCTTTAAAAATCTGTAAAAGTTTGATAAATGTGATAGAAGGAGAGTCACAGGGAATTTGTGTTTTAGACTATATATCTTAACCCTTTATAGAGGAGCCTTGTTAACTTCGTAGGTATACCGGTATCCTGTAATTATTTTCTTTTGCGACTACTATAGACATATTGTACTGAAATCTGAAATCAGATGTAGCCATTTATTCACTATACCTCTACTGACCTTTAACAAAGGTCAAAGGTCACATACCTTATTTTTCTGTTAAATCGAGATTAACCCCAAGTCACTAATGTATCAACAATGGATGGAGCAAGATATAATGATCGATCGAACTGTGAAAATTTAAGCACAATCGGAATGATCCATTCAAAATTTATGAATTTTCTAAGTTTTGATTTACAACCCTCATGAGCTCCTCTCGTTGGCAACCTACAAGCACAAAGTGGCTGCCAACATGGAGAGCTCCCCATACATTTTGTTCACAGAATGTAACATTTTATTCTTTTTGTTAGACGGACATATCAATTCTGCAATCATTTAAAAAATAATGGTGGTGATTCCTCAATTGAAGTATGATTTTGATCCATTTCTAATAAGTTAATGTACAAAGTTTATTTTCATCCATGTATGACATCAAAGATTATGCCAAAAAGTCCTTATCGCAGTCGAAGCTTCATGGCAATGAAATTTAAGGTAGCTCTCGAGTAGACACTGCTTACGAATAGTAGGATCAATTCGTTCATGTTTTCACGGTAGCTAAAGAGTACTGTTGCATGCAAACAAACATATCCCGTCATAGCATCAATTCAAATGACATCCTATTGTAATGGTAACCCGACAGATGCTCCGGTGACATTTGCTCCTGCGACAAATTCTCCTCAAAATGCGACATTTTCTCCGCGACATTTTCTCCGCGACAATTGCTCCCCGACATTTGCTCCTGCAACAGTTGCTCCCGCGACATTTGCTCCTACGATTAATGCTCCTGCGACATTTGCTCCCACGACAATTGCTCCAGCAACATTTGCTCCGCATCACTACTGAGTGGACGGTGAAGTGCTGATGGTCTAAAAATAAAATACCACAGATAAAGAAAGAGCCTGTGCAAAAGTATGTGAACCCCATGATAGAATACATACCAAAATCATGGGGAAACATCAAATCTCTGTATTTTGATGCATATTATTTACTAAAATGGGTTAGCAGAATAGTTTACCAATATCTGCATGGCAAATCAATTTCCTTTGCAAATATTGAACACGAAAACCATGCCTACTCAAAGACCTATTCCGCCATTTGATAAGAATCAAATGAGTTGTCAAGTCATTTTACTTTATTGGACCGAGTTCACGTCTTAAGCTGTATTGGTCTTCTGATTAGTCGTGACTTCCTTTACGATGGACCACTTGTGGTTCACTGGGAAGATCAAGAGTAGTTGAACTGAGAATTCTTTGATGGATGCCAGTGTAGATATTGATCCCAGTGCAGATCTTGAAAATGCATGCTATTGCTCCTGGCTACGATCATGGATAAATTGTTAACTACCACATTTAAGCAGTTGCAAATCTATGTCTCAGCACTGAACCATCTTGTCTACAAGTGCACTCTTAAAATCATTTGCCCAACATGTAGGTTATTATGAGTCCGATCAACTTTGGGTAATTTTATGCCCCAATTGGGTATTTTCTCCCCAACATTTGCCCAATTTGAGGAATTATGTACTACACATGTGGTAAAATTTGGTCATAATATACCCAATTTTCGTTTGCCCAAATCATGAGGGTTCGTATGTGTCCACTGGGTAATGAAATTACCCAACTTTTACCCAATATTTTTAAGAGTGTGGTAAGTTCTAAGACTCAACGACATGTTTGCTTTTGAGTGGCCACATGGGTGCCAAAGTCCTGTGACAAGCACAAAAATAATGCACAGAGTTCGAATTGTAAGGGCTTCAAAGTAGCACCCATTATATCTCGTGTAGTATAGGGTGTTTGGGAGCACAAATCATCAATTGCCGTATAAACACAGCTCTAGACTTTCAATCAGGCTAAAGGACATTATGCCAGATGGTTTAAGACACCTGTTGCTATCTGATCTGCGCTCCCAAAGTCCATACTGCACAAGGTTTATTGAAAGTCTATATGACATATGCTAGGTATGTGATTGTCCTGACTTAGACACTTCTGTTGCTACTCTGAATGAAACAGTCTGTTGATTTTTAGTGCTTACCATTTGCAGACAGGATGATGCAGTGCTGATAAGTTATGTTCCAACTGCTTATATGCAGTTTTGCAACCATAACCTTGCTCGTGATGTAAGTAAAGTGCAATAATATGACTTTTCTAAAAGGAACTGGCTTCCATCAAGGAACCTATTAATATTTCCAGTGAACCAAAACTGCTTCATAACGAAACTCTTAACCAATGGGAAGACTAATACATGTTAATAAGCGAACTCATATCAGATAAAGGATGATTTGATTTTCATCAAATGGTCGAAGATGTCCTTGAGCAGCCATGGTAAGCGTGTTCAACATCGGCGGTTTCTGCCTTGATCTAGTTCAAAGAATAGTGCATGGATTTTTTTTTCAAACTTAACCCATTCAGGACAGGAATTATTTCACGACAAATTCAATCACTATTCCTTTTTTTAATTAGCAACACTAGAATTTTCAATTTTCTTTTTAGAATGATTCAATTAAAAATGATGTCACCATATGGAATTTTCTTTGTCAAAAGGCATGTTAAAAAGCTATAAGTTGCCAATTCGCGTGAGAAATGATTATTCTTCATCTGATTTCTGCGTTGCCAATTTAAGAATTTATTGACCATTTTAGTGATTATGTTCATTTAAAGAATCTCTGCATCCGGCGAAAATGGTGATATAACAAAAATGGCCAGATCTAGTGTAAATTATTTTATATTTCTCGTCATACATCAGGTATATTTTTAGAGCACTACAACAAAAGTTATTGGACTAAAACACAAAACGTGTCCTATTGCCCTGAAAGGATTAATACTTAAAAAACAAACATTTTACTCCCAGAATACACAGACCTACTCACTCACCGAATTGCAACGTACCGTCTTGTTTCCTCCAAGGAAAAACTGAAAAGACAGTTCTACAGTGTGTCTCAATAAAAACGTAACACTTTTGAAATGGTTGGCAAATTGAGCATATATAGTTTTATGAAGAAATGTTGATATGTATAGAAAGCTGAAGGATCGACCTTTCCTATGATATGAAAAATTGGAAAAGAGAATCATGCTTCGATGAACAGTGTTCACTTAAGTTAGAGGTATGAAAATGTGCCTGCGCAGGATTTTTCCTTTCAATTTTGGAGAGGTAAGCTACTTGTAGCTTAGCTTACAATAAGGTCGATATGAGATATTCAGGATCGATGAAGCAACAGGGTATTTTAAATACTGTGAATATCATTCCTTTTCTCTGATATTTATCAATCCCGAAACATCACCACCCATTCCCCACCCACACACACACACAAACGCACACAGAAATGCACACACACACTTCCACTCCCATCTTATTGTACCGGGTATAACAAAAAAGTTTTTTAATGTTTAAAGATGTTCATGTTTCTTTTATTTTTTCTTATTTACAACTGCTTTGTTCATCTTGAAATAAGGATCTGACAAAAGTAATCAGTCCATAGTCCACATGGTTATTTTTTTTTTTTGCCTGAATATCACGGCTTTCAAAGTATCGATTGAGTAAGGGTACCGGTAAAATTAAGTCTTTCACATTAATGATCGACGTCCACCTTTTCTCTCGATACACGATCTTGCCCATTTCAGCATGTCAGCTCTCCTGACCTGACTGTTGCTCTGTCCTGACGAATTAAGGACATCAATCTCGTGTCGGGAGGTGTGGTGTAGACCTTAATCTTGAGCCATCCCCCGAAGAAGAAGTCGAGAGGCATCATATCAGGTGAACGTGGAAGCCATTCAACTTCATATGATCACTGAAGAGCTGGGTGAGGTGTTCTGCAGCAATGGCAAGGTGCCCCATCTTGCACCCACCATACACGTCGGAACCGTCCATTCCTGCCATGGCGATACCTTGCAACTCTATCAAGGGCAGGGATAACATGTCCATCGATTATCGGGACGATTATTTTTGTCAGATCTTTCATTTTAAGATGAACAAAGCAGTTGTAAATAAGAAGAAAATAAAAACAACATGAACATCTTACATAAAAAGATTTAACTTTTTTTTTTCAATACGATGGGAGTGGAAGTGTGAGCGTGTGTGTGTGTTTGTGGGGGCGGTGGTTTTTCGGAATTGATAAATAACAGAGCAAAGGGAATGGTATTTAATCTAATCAAAATACCCTGTTGATCCATCGATCTTAAATATTTGAGATAAATCTTGTTGTAAGATACAAGTAGCTTACTTGTCCAAAATTGGAATGAAAATCCTGCGCAGGCACATTTTCATACATCTAACTTAAGTGAACACTGTTCATCGAAGCATGATTCTTTTTTTCCAATTGTTCATATCATTAGAAAGGTCAATACTTCAGCTTTCTATACATATCAACATTTCTTCATAAAACTATATATGCTCAATTTGCCAACCATTTCAAAAGTGTTACGTTTTTATTGAGACACACTGTATTGTTTTTTATCGACAAAGTAACCCCTTGTAAACCCCAACTCATTCCCCACCTTTCAAAACTACCTGGTATGACTAGCTTGCTAAGAAGGCATCTTATTGCTACAATGAAACTATTTTGACCTGAACAGATACTTGGGCCCCGTTGCATAAAGCACTTACCGTAGGCAAAACAGCGGTAGGTGCCCCCAAACTACTCTAAACTGCACAGAACTACGGTAAAGCTACCGCAGGTAGTTTACAATCCGTTGCATAAAGCCACCAGCGGTAACTCAAGTAGACACCAATAAAATACATTTAAAAAAATCTTAGTGTGATCAATCTAAATGGTTTGCAAGATATTTTTAAAAATACCAATATCAATATTTTTGCAATAGCTGGGTCTAGATCAATTTCTATTATCATTGTGTCAGTAGTTGAAATTTGATAATCATTTTTGCATGAAAATCGGTCAAATTCAAGAAATTGTATCAACAATGTCAATAGAAATATTGATATTGTTCTATTTACTCTTCCCTTCCATGATAATTCATTAATAAATGATGAAAACATCAATTTCTTTGTTTGAAACGAGTCTGGTTCCCTAGCAGCATTTCACCATGGATCTCCCCCGAACCTTTGGGGGGAAAGAAATGAAAGCGAGGGGTCAACCTCAGGGGCTTTTCCTAGAAAACATCGCCCAGGAAATATGAAATTTTCTCAATGGCCATCATTTTACTGGCTAAATCAAAGCTACGGGGAATTTTGTTTCATAAGACCAGTAGGCCTAAGCCTGAATTTTCAGAGAATTTACCAGCAACAAATGGGAAGACATTGGCAGTTTCACCATTTTCTCTACAAAACGTCTCCCAGAGATGTGGCTGAGATGTGTGTGAAGTTCCACTACAGCCCGGGTCAAGACAATTTCGGCCGTCATAAACCGCAAATTCTAGTTTTTAAAGGCACAAGAAATCATTAAGATCTAAAATCATAATAATGTCTAGAGGCACCATTACATGCTTTTCCAGATATATGATCGCCAATGGAAAAAAATTAATATTTATCAACAAAATATGGGAATTTACCTGCAACTTGGAGCTTTATCGCACTGAGTTTAGCCAGTAGCAAAGGTACAATTAGGCTCGTTCACAAATATTCAAATAATTAATTTCTATGACAAGATACCATAATTTTTATTCAATGGATTGTAAGAATTATGGTAAGATGTCATAGAAGTGTGATACAATAGAAAAAAGAATCACTTACAAAATCCTCACGATGACCTACAAGTGCATTCATGAGATGGCTCCCTCCTACCTCCAAAACCTTATATCAATGCATCAACCAGGAAGACATGGTCTTAGATCTAGCAACGACCCAACTTTGCTCTCGGTTCCAAGAAGTCGCACACGCTTCGGAGATCGATCCTTTTCCATTTCTGCACCACATCTCTGGAATAATCTCCCTCAGGCTGTTCGATCTTCTTCTTCTCTTGCTATCTTTCAACGTTCCCTAAAAACCTTTCTCTTTAATAGTTAAATAATTTGTTGTTATATATTTTGTGTAGGTAATCAATTTTCTATGACACTGTAAAGCGCTGTGATACATATTTCTGTAAGAGCGCTATATAATGCCAATATTATTAGGTGATCTGTCATATCGACAGATCACCTATTATGTTTGTACGAATTTTCTTCTTATTATTCATCTTTTTCTTTTTATTCCTATTACAAATAGTTTGGTCAACGATTTCTCAAAATTGACGCATTCATAACAACTGTCATTTAAGTTGTCTATCAGGGCCTTATTGCATAAAAAGTTGCGTTTAAACGCAACTTGGAAAATTAAACGCAAGTCCTAAGTACGCGCTCCTGATTGGTTGAAAATAGAGTTGCGTTAAATTTTCTGACTTGCGTTTAAACGCAATTTTTTATGCAATAGGGCCCACGTCTATCAAGGAGACCATATTCTCCCCTTGTGTACGTCAATAGTCAATGATGACGTCATCTAGGCGCCATTTTGTAAAATCTCAGAAATCACAATATCTTCATTAATAACAATCACAAAATCTCAAAATTTACATCACATAAACTTCACATAAATGTCTCTCAATAGCCATCGTCTCA
>BQKZ01003295.1:46453-63256 GCA_036244855.1 Temnopleurus reevesii
TAGTTTTCTTAATATGGAGGTCGGGAGTTCGAGTACCAGCTGTGACATATTTTTTTTTTTCATCTCTATTTTTTTTTCTTCATCATAGCTATCATTTTAAACACTAACATGAAGGACAGATCACCTAATTCGTCTACATGACGAATTAAATGTCTAGTTATTATTATTATTATCCAGCGGGGTCCTGGAGTGTATAAATATTAAATACCGTCGTCGCCATAGCATCACAGCCATCCTTGAGGCAAAATCTGCCATCACTTTTCTTTCACAACCCGTCATTACGACAATCATCTATTATTTTCCTTGTCTTCATAATCATGATCATTGTTCATTTGAAGCCACCTCCCAATGAAAACCTATTGTCCATCCTGTTTCAAAGCGTTGAATAATGGGTTTATTTTCAGAAACCATATCTTGCTAGTCACAAACATAGTTGGCATTCGTTGGTGATGCATGCATTTAATAACTATTGATCATTTAGAGATTTTTTAGCATTTGTTTTGCTACAATTCGACATCTATTAACTACAATTCAGTAAGTGTGATATTACTTTTGTTACTACGGGTTTGTAACTCTCTTGTAATCACCGTAAGCTGTGTTCTACTCTATATGACTATTAGTTGAGGGCTCAATATGCTTCTTGGTACGAATTCAAGTCAGATAATAGACGAAGCAGGAGCAAGCAATGCGAGTCAGTACATTCTTGCATCTTTCGCTGTTTTGCTACAATCCATCGGTATAGGAGGAAACCTCTTGACGCTTCTGTCAGTGTTTCTTTCAACAAAGCTACGTACAAAAACGAACGCCTTTGTTGTAAGCTTGTCTACTGCCGATTTAGTGAACTGTCTGTCGTTCTCTATACAATTATCCGCTCTCTTTAATCAGCCGCTGACAGATATTACGTGCACGGTGGGATTGTCGATAGGGAGTAGTTCTACCTTGATAAGCACAGCCTCCCTTGCGTGGATAGCGTTTAATCGCTATGTGAAGATTACGAGGAATTCCAATACTTATGATCGAATTTTTACAAGGAACAACATCATGTTTGCTGTTTTCATTACATGGACGCTTACGATTATTTTGAATGGAATAAATACCATTAGACTTGGCTCAACTTTCAACGAGAATATGAATATCTGTTATGTAAGCATGGACGAACTTTCAGTGTTGAGAGCCCTAATCTACATAGCATTTGCATCTTGCATTATTTTAATACCCGTGTTCTACCTCAAAATCGCTCTCCATGTCAGGCAACACAACAAAAAATTAGAAGCTACCTTACACCCAGCAGCCAATAATCGAGAGGAAAGACCCCAGGATCGTTCCCAGTGTCAAACTAGAGGCATCGCGCTAGTAAGATCAGCTTTTAAATCTTCACCGACCTTTCAGAATCAAGCTATAAACCGCATCGGACCAGCGATAACTGAATATGAGCCTGAATCTGCGATGACCGAGCTAGCCATCCAACACCAATCTACGACAAACCATGCAAAACCCGTGTCAACTAATTTCCGATCTGAAACAACAGTTGGAACGTGGAAATTTCAGAGAAGATTCGAACCAGAAATGAAGAATTTTGAACGTGAGGCAGTGATTATGCCAGCGCCCCTTCAAAACCGAACAACAAACTCTTTCGAACTCAAATCATCTGCCTTTGAATCTGGAGCGATTACACTCGAGCAATCCGAAGTCCAAAATCAAGCCACAACCTGCGGCATCAAACCAGCGACGACCATCTTTGCACACGAAGCAGCAACGTCCTTTCAAAACCCAACCATGACGAGTCGGAGCGAACCTACTGTCAAATTTATATCCATACCCAATCCGTTGGCCCTTCACAGTGATGCCTCTACAAGCCGCACAGATCCAATTACAAACCCAACAACATCCTCACGTCATCAAAGAAGCAGGCAAGTACCTCGGAAGAAAAACAGGATGGGCTTCCAGAAGCGTGAGATCACCATCACCAAGAATCTAGCATTGGTGACTGCAGTGTCTCTGTCACTTATTTTCCCCTTTCTCGCCACCATACCTGTCATTTGGTCAGGTTGGTTGCCGTCGGTAACGATCAACATGTTCCTTTCTCTTACGAATTCATCCATTAATCCGTTCATTTACGCCTTTAAACATCCTGATTTTAAGAAGGTGTTCCGATGTGTCCTCACCGGATCCTTCCGCAAGATTCCCTTTCCGTCGCGACAGCTCAGATCCATGTGGCAGAATTAATTATCGAGGTTCTTAATAGCGTATACAGAACTACCGGGTTCCTCACGATTTTCCTTAGCCGACTGTAGCTGTCGGTTTTCCAACTGATAGTTAATCATTTCAACAACAAAAATATTTTGCAAGGAGGATGTTGTGATGACAACCATTTGAGAAATCTTTAATTTGTTATGTCCGTCGAACATTTTGAAACATCTGGATTCTCCAGGGTGACAATTTGCAGGCGCGACCCGTGGTTTTCTCGATAACGACTGAGAATAATAGCGTCTAGCTATTATTCTCAGTCATGAGCCCATGAAATTATTTGTTATTTAAATATTGGGTGCGCGGGTGATTTATCTCCATATCTATTAGTGATTATAGTAGATTTTACTCTGGGAAAATCAGTTGACCTCTCAAGTTTACTATCTTGGACATGGATAGTATATATTTTCCAAGTTAGACAATGCAGACGATGTTACATTGATCACTTATTTGGTGAAACTTGTTCAAATCTCTTTTTGAAAAATAAAACAAAACAAAGGTAGAAATTCAGGAAAACATTTCACCTACATCTGCCACCGTTACTGAATATATAAAACAGTAAATACAAACGGAGTAAAAACCTACATGAACTTTTTTTTTTCAAGTGGAGTTACAGCTTGAACTTTTATTTTTTTTTTCTTTCTCAGTAATTATGTTAAAAAGAAGAAATATTGTTGTACAAGCGATGCAATATAAGTATTGTGGTACATGCAACGTGGTATCCCCTACAGTGAGGGAAACTCTCGCTTTATCGAGATCTCGCTTTTTCGAGATAATACGCAGTTCAGCGATAGAGGTCGGATCGCTACGGATTCGTGCGGGTCAGATTGCCTGTGTATAGTGAATGGCAATTTGTTTTTCCGTCTTACATACCCATCATTAAAAAATCATTAACAGAAAACCTCAAGGTGGCGAATTTTTGTACGCTAGTATGTTGAAGAGAAATAAATTTCCCACCTTATATGTTAGTAAGAAAATTCGCCACCTTGAGGATTTTTTTTAATGATTTTTTTATTAGAAAGAAAGCAGGATAGTTGTCATAGGAGAATAATACTAGTCTTCGTTAAGACGCAATGCAGCATTTCTTTACATTCTGTTCTCCTGCCGCGCGTTTTACCATTCTATTCATGTATGAATTCGCTCATTATTTAAAATCATACCAACCATAAGATTTACTTATGCACGTAACTGCATTAGTCATTTTGAATCTGAAGCAGAGCAGGATCGGGAAGAAGAATGCAATAATAAAACTGATTTATTGTCAACTTCTACCAACACTACATGTAGGCCTAGTGCAAGTACATCGCCTCAAGTAGAAATTTCGGCAGTATACATTGTTTTAGGCCAGCTAGAAAAGCTCAGTGACAATGAAATTGCTACTGTTGTAAAACATGTCGTTGGTTTGCAGAGGGGAAAAAAATAAAGAAAGACATTCGCCAACTGCAGAGGAATAACAACGATATATAGAACCTTTGGCTTTGTGAGAACGATTTGCCAAAATTGATTCATGAGAGAAAGTCAGTAGCAACGCTACATTTACGAAGACCATATACAGTAGTTGCCAGTGTACATCACAGCGCACACACTTCCTTCATAGAAAAAAACCCCATCCTTACATCTTTCCTTCATTAATCAGGGTGTATTGCAATCAAGGAGATCTATGTATGAAAATGCACACATTGCAAACATCATGAGCATGGATGGTGAATTACGTAAGAGCTGATAAGCATAGCCTGTCCCTGTTCGTTCCCATAGTAACTTGCGGTCATCAGGGGGTCATATGCTGTATCCACTTTCTTATCGCAAACTTAGTCATGTTTCATGATCGCAAGAAAGGCTTATAATGTGTCACGATACTAGTTTTGGGAAATAACATTGCTTGGCCCAGTGATAATTACAAGAACTGAGACCATTTGTGGACAAAATAATACCAAAAGATATTTCTGTTGGATATATCATGGATATATGAATAAAAATGGAAGGATGGTTATTTCCGAGTCTAACTCAAGGATGTAATAGGGCAGGATGGCAAAATCAGATACTGTACATCGTCAAGCGCAGGTGAGTTGATGCAATTTATACATTTACATAAGCAGGGAGATTTCACATCTCCCTGGTATAAACAGGAGCAATCTTTAGGCAGAAAGACCATAACACTACAAACATCATCTATAGGCCTATGTATAATTGATATGTGATTGCCTATTATCATGCTATGCCCCTATTTTGTCGTCATCTGAATTAAAAATCATATTTACTTGCGAATGATGTTGAGTTTTTTGTTTTTATTTGGTTTTGTTTTCTTTTAGATGAGATTTATTACATCTTCGTCAAGAATATGCCTGGTTTTCAGATCATATAATCACGAATATTGATGAATTGATATTGAGATGATCTGGTAGCATGTAGCTTGTCAGTAAACGGGGAGAGGATGAGAAAGAGAAAGAGAGAGAGAGAGAGAGAGTCATCGTCAGCATGGCGCGCGGCCCGGGGGACACACGATATAGCACACACAACCGGTACACACACGCAGAAAAAGAAATAATTCGGAGCGGCTGGGAATCTAGAGTAGTTTCACGGTCTCCCCTCTCCCGGCGAAGTGGTTTCGCTCCACTGAACGCAGACATCTCGGTTTAACGAGATCTCGAAAAAGCGAGAGTTTCCCTCACTGCCCTATGTGTAAGTACTGCAGTGTAACTACTGAGGCCCATCTACTGCATACTGCAGTATAACTACTATACTACAAGTACTTCACTACTTTAGTAGTTGGCGATTAGTGTGAATTAGTATTGCAGTTTTGTGTCATATTACGAGTGCATTTAGGATATCCAATTGGCACATGTATATTATCACACTACATGCACTTGTATAACGTCCATCTTTTTGTAATCTTCATTGTTTTTCATCAGTACTAATGTAATGATACATGTCAGGCAACTTGATTTCAGAAAAAAAATCTGTATAAAATATATAATATAAAATATGATTGTGGTAAATACACTGCTGTTCTCAACGAAAATGGGAATTCCCTGATGTTTCTAACTGAATTGGTTGGCATTCTTTAAGAATAGAACAGTAAAATCAATGGCTCGGCCATATACTCCCGATCGAAATCGCAATTAATCCCATGACGTGTAGAGATATTCGAAACATATACAATGTTTAAACAAATAAAATTTTGATCATTATTTCTATTCACTGATAGTAAATCAAAGTCTGTGGTTAATTCCCCTTTAAAGACGTTATCACACATTGCAGTTGCACAATTTAAACAATTCTCAAACACAATTCTCAACACAATGTACATGAAAATATGCAATCAGAACAAAATGTTGGCTGTATATGTCGATGACGTTCAAATGAATAAATTCAAATTTAAACCAAGCTGTCTGTCCTACCTAAATATATTCGGATAGATGAAAAATCAACAGAGGGTCCAAAAATAAAGAAAATTATTCATGCACTATCAAGATATCTATGTTCATTGAATAAAAGATGTACAAAGCCTATGAAGGCGACGTTTTAGATTTCGCTTGTTCAAAGTAATGAACGTTAATTTTAAAGCCTAACATTTTCCCAGTTTATATATATATATATATATATCAAAATGAAATGAATAAAGTGTAGAACGCAAGTGAAGACATAGTCCTCTAATAATGGGGTATAACCCTCAAATAAGAAAGAAAGTCTCGCTACTCTTCATACATATATGTGTATGCACCATCAACCTTTTAGATAACCTCTAGGATCTGGCAGTTGAGAATTTTTTTATGAAAACAATGTTAAACAAGTGCTTTAACTGTAGGGCATGTGATAGTTCAAAACCTTTTAGAAAACGGAAGATCAAATTCAATGTCTCGATGAATGACAGTAAAATAATTATACATTTTGTGCATGTAAATAAAAAATCGTCCAGTAATATGGTATTTAAATTTAGATTATAGTGATATGCATTATATTTAGAATTGTATTTACTTGATATTGTATTTCTGTTGATAAAAGGTATTTACAGGACTGAACTGATTGTACATTTCGTCTGAAAAAAAAATTTTCAGTAATATTTTTCGTATTTATATTTAGACAATAGTAATAGTAGTCGATGTTGATAATTGTGTTAAAAGAATTGGTATTTGTTATCCAAAACATTATTCACAAGGTTTGAACTGATTGTTCATTTTGTCTGAAAAAAAAATGATAAAGAATTATCATTAGAAAACGGAAGATCAAAATCAATGTCTCGATGAATTTTGTGCATGTACATGAACAAAAATTGTCCAGTAATATGGTATCTAAATTTAGATTATAGCGATATGCATTATATTTAGAATTGTATTTACTTGATATTGTATTTCTGTTGATAAAAGGTATTTACAGGACTGAACTGATTGTACATTTCGTCTGAAAAAAAAGTGTTCAGTAATATTTTTCGTATTTATATTTAGACAATAGTAATAGTAGTCGATGTTGATAATTGTGTTAATAGAATTGGTATTTGTTATCCAAAACATTATTCACAAGGTTTGAACTGATTGTTCATTTTGTCTGAAAAAAAAATGATAAAGAATTATCATTAGAAAACGGAAGATCAAAATCAATGTCTCGATGAATTTTGTGCATGTACATGAACAAAAATTGTCCAGTAATATGGTATCTAAATTTAGATTATAGCGATATGCATTATATTTAGAATTGTATTTACTTGATATTGTATTTCTGTTGATAAAAGGTATTTACAGGACTGAACTGATTGTACATTTCGTCTGAAAAAAAAGTGTTCAGTAATATTTTTCGTATTTATATTTAGACAATAGTAATAGTAGTCGATGTTGATAATTGTGTTAAAAGAATTGGTATTTGTTATCCAAAACATTATTCACAAGGTTTGAACTAAGTGTTCATTTTGTCTGAAAAACCTGATAAAGAATTATCATTAGAAAACGGAAGATCAGAGTCAATGTCTCGATGAATGACAACAAAATTATTTTGTGCATGTACATGAAAAAAGTCGACCAGTAATATGGTATTTAGATTTAGATTATAGTGATATGAATTAGTATTGTATTTGTTTGAATAAAATGCATTTACAGGATTGAACTGATTGTACATTTCGTCTGAAACAAAAAAAAATGTTCAGTAATATTTTCGTATTTATATTTAGACAATAGTAATAGTAGTCGATGTTGATAATTGTGTTAATAGAATTGGTATTTGTTATCCAAAACATTATTCACAAGATTTGAACTGATTGTTCATTTTGTTTGAAAAAAAATGATAAAGAATGCCGTGTAATATTTGTCGTATTTACATCTAGATAATAGTAATCAGTTATTGTGTTATTTGCTTTTTGTTTTAGGCGCTATAGAAATAGTACCATTATTATTATCATTTTCCCAAAACATATTTACAAGGTTTGAACGGATTGCAGAGTTTATCTAATACTATGTTGATAATAGAAATTTAATGTACGTAAAAAAGATATCCAGCATAATTAAAAGTATTTAAAGATAGCCAATAGTGATAGTAATTGATATGTGTTTAAAGAGTATGGTCTTTGTTATCGAAACATATTTACCAGGTCTGAACTCATTAACACGATATAAAGTATTTTCGAAATGTTAAGTCGAGCGCAATTTCAATGCTCCTTTGTAATACTATTGAATTCGGTACCGGCTTGTCATTGTTGTGTCCGCACAGTTGAATACACGATGCACGGACCTATTGTCTTTGTTCTAGTTAACTTTTCGGAAATAGTTTATATCGTGTTCATTGTACATTTTTTCTGAAACAATGTTGATTACAATAAGTGAATGTATGTGCATGTACATAGAAATTCTCCAGTATTATTTTTCGTATCTACATCTGGACAATAGTGATAGCAGTCGATATTAATAATTGTATTTAAAGAGTTGTTATTTAATGGTTATCCAAAATATATTTACAAGCGTTGAACTGATTGTACATTTTGTCTAAAATAAAAAATAAAAAAAAATGATAGAAAATGTCCTGTAATATTTGTCGTATTTACATTTACAGATTTAGATAGTCGTAACAGTTATGGGGCTATTTGTTTTAATTAAATAGAATTTTGAATGTACGTTAAAAAAAGATATCCAGTAACATTTTACGTACGTATCTGCATTTAGCAGGAGCATCTGTCGTTCGAGGAGCATTTGTCGCAGAAGCATTTGTCGCCAGATGCGGAGCAAATGTCGCTGGAGCAATTGTCGTGGGAGCAAATGTCGTAGGAGCAATGGTCGTGGGAACAATTTTCGTAGGAGCAGATGTCGCGGGAGCAACTGTCGCAGGAGCAAGTGTCGCAAGAGTAATTGTCGCGGAGCAAATGGCGCGGAGCAAATGTCGCATTTTGAGGAGCATATGTCTCAGGAGCAACTGTCGCCGGAGCATCTGTCATGGATTCATTGTACGGCGTGTTCTATAGAAGAACAGGTTTCAATGAAATTATAAGTTGTTTCGTGCAACATTACCCTTCGAATACCGTTACTTTGTGTAAACACTGACAAATTATATTCTTCAATCCCCCTCCCTCTACCCATACATGCCATATGGTTACAGCCCTGGGGCCAAATTTTCGAAATGGTTTCAGCTATCTTCTACTTGCTCAGACGTCTTAAAAGAAGAGTCAACTAAAGAATAACATTTCTTTAACAGAAGCAGAAAAAAATTGCAGAGCAAAACAAAAAAAGTTTGAGAAAAATCGGACAACTCATAACAAAGTTATGAATTTTCAAAGATTAGAAAAAACAGGCAAATCAGTGCAAATTTCCAGGCATGTTGCCAATTTGATGCCGTCACGGGTGCACAACTAACCATTCATCTTATACATATGTATAGTGCAAAATTCATCAGTTTTACAGAAAGACACAAAATTTGTATTAATGTGAACATACAAACATGGGAGCTACATATCTATCATTAAATTTACTACAGTTAAACTTGTGAGGAAATCTCATTTGGGGGGAAAAGTAACATTTTTTTACATTGATATCAATATCATAAAAAGTTAGTTGTGCACCTATGACATCATCAGTTGCCAATTTGTCTAGATATTCAAACATTCATAACTTAGTTTGATTTCACTCAAAGTTTTATTGCTCTGCTCACCAAATTTTTCTGCATCTGTTGAAAAAAAAATTTGGTAGACTCTCCTTTTAACTTTTTTTGTCACCTTCTTAGACACCAACGTTGATAATTCCATGCTATATGAAGGTGGCACAAGGAGAGGATAGATGAGACCAGGGAGGTGTTTCATCAAGATAAGAAAGACTTTACGCACAACTTTACGTTCGACTGGTATCCCCTCTTGCGCGTAATCATTCATAATATTACGTGCATTCAGCGCAAGAAGGGATACCAGTCGAACGTAAAGTCGTGCGTAAAGTCTTTCTTATCTTGGTGAAACACCTCTCTGGGTGGTGTGTAATAATTCATAAAAGTGCGCGCATTCAGCGCAAGAATTGATCCCAGTCGGACGTAAAGTTGTGCGTAACTTCAAGTTTAAGATAAGAAAGACCTTAAGAACAACGTTACGTTCGACTGCTATCAGTTCTTGCGCTGAATGCGCTTAATATTGAATGATTATACGCTCAAGAAGGGATACCAGTCGAATGTAAACTCGTGCGTAAAGTCTTTCTTATCTTGGTGAAACACCTTCCTGTACGTGCAATTGGCCCCTGATTTCTGGGAGGTGTTTCACCAAGATAAGAAAGACTTTACGCACGACTTTACGTTCGACTGGTATCTCTTCTTGAGCGTATAATCATTCAATATAACGCGCATTCAGCGCAAGAATTGATACCAGTCGATCTTAAAGTCGTTCTCAAAGTATTTCTTATCTTGGTGAAACACTTCCCTGGTATGAACGGAGCCTTAACATATATTTTGTTCGAGTGTATTATTCTAAGCAATACATGCTGTAGGTATAAATGATGATCTATAAACAAAATTGAGACAAAAGCCAATTAAATGTGTTTTTTTTTAATTAATTCAAGTGTAACACTGATTGAAGAAACTTTTCGTTTCGATGCACTAAGTATCAAAGTGAATTAAAATATGTTGCGCCCTGTATGACTGAGTATTCAAACTCACTTAAAATACCTCGAAACAGTACGGCATCGAAACCACTCAAACGAATTTAATGAGACTTCCAACATACACTTTCATACCCTAACAAAATTGATTGAGACATCGTTTTAAAAGTTACTATCATTGCCAAATTCTGATTGCATTTTAGAGGAAGGGCATGATACTATGTAAAAGTTAAAACTATGTGTATTTTCGTAATTTACACATGCAATTTTATTATTCTTTTCTTGTCACCCAACGCAAAAAAAATTAAAATTAAAAGACAATAAAAATGATGAAAGGGAAGAAGACTCTGTAGACATGGTAGAGAAAATGTGGAAATGGTCGTTTAATGACTGAATATATTCGGATTGATTAAAATAATTGTTTTAAGCCTTTTCAATGATTCCTCCAACTTTATAAAAAGATTTCTCGACGCTTTTAGATTACTGAAAGATACACTTTTTATATCTCAATTTCATCTAATTTCTCATGTTTATCAACGAGACTGGTTACCTCACAAAAGAGACACCGGTGACTGTCCCTATGACAAAGCCACTATGTATCATTACGTAACATATTATCACAATGGGATGAGCGGGGCGGGTACAAAGTGATACGGGATAGAGCCGCATCACTTGGGAACATCCCGTACCGAGGGATGCCCAGTACGAAACATAAATGGACCACCTGATGTGAGAGTTTATATAGGTTATATTTGATTAAGAAATGCAGGTATAAAGGGGAAAATGACAACGCCATTTTATTGTTTCACTTGCTGTAATGGCTCAGACACACATGTTAGAAACGATGCATATATATCCAAATGTTATTTAGCGCGGAATGACTAAGGGAGAGGATTGGCTGACGCGAAGTTAATATATGCGTACGTCCAGCGTAAATACAAATGAACTCTGTATCAGCCAAACGTCTTCCCTTTGTACTTTTGTGCATGAGGAGCAAAATAAAAATATACATATGCTAGACATATGCGGGTTATAAACGCGAATGTGTGATTTAGGTTTGGACAAAAAAAAACGCTGTTTGGATGCCTGCCAACATGTCCAATGCCATTTTCTAAGAGAAAAAAGGGTCGATCGAATTTTCGAATAATTTTTTTTTTCATTTTTCGAACAGCATCTGAAAATGTCTTGTCAGGTCATATTTCATAGTTCATTTATAATGTAACTCTGACCTTTTTCAATTTTTAGTGAGAAGCAAAAAGAAAGAAAAACAAATTCAGGTCGTGCCATTTTGGGGTTGGCGGTCGAAGGAGGGCATCCAAACTTCTTTTTTTTTGGGGGGGGGGGGGTGCTTGGCTGGAATCATTGAATCAAATATCCTTAAAGAAACACGTTACAAATAGAGATGGAGCGGACTTGTACGAGACGGTATATTTCACCTGAAGATGAGATGTCATCTATTGTTCATTTTGTTTACTTGCTTGTCGTGAGGTGAAAGGATGATGGTATATGATGGTATAAATAAAGACCCGGTCCATCTGCATCATTCTTATGTATAAGAGCGTTAATTGGAAAGGAACAGCTTCAGTGATACGAGAATCGAGAAAAGTCACTTTTATAATTTTGAGTCTGCATATACAAGCTAATTGGTGGTAAGTTTGATCCGTTCATTTCTTGTTTAAGTCCTACTCTGCTGAAGTAAAGTAAAATTCGAATGAGATATTTGAGTGATATCTTTTTCTTCTCCCTCTTTGGATTATTTTTTTTTACATCCGTTCACTTTTATTTCACTATTTTGTGAAATTAACTAATATTTGATTTTATATTTATTAGAATTGAATATTATAAAATGAAATGAAATCAAATCAACTTGAATTCAATTTGAATTCAAATCTGGTGCGCATTTTTTTTCCTCAACATTTCAGCGAGTAACCGACAAATTATTCGAAATATTGTTATTTATTTACATATATGGACTGCCTTCTCAGTCATAATGGTAAGATTATTATCTGATTGTAGAGAATTATGATACATACATTGTTGATCAACGTATAGAGGGTGTTATCCGGATTACTAAAAAGTAAACTATTAATCCATTCCAATTTTATTTTTATCTTTTATAAATTTATATTTATATTAACGCATCAGACAGTTGTGCGGAGTGTGTGCTTCTGTTGGTTTATATTTTAATTTCGGTCATAATGTCCTTTTTTTTTTGTCGGGTGTTTTATCCATCTCTTTCTTTTCTTTTTTATTTTAATAAAACAATGAAGCTATTTGTTTAGAGCTTTCATTGTGCATCGATTTTCTCTAGAACATGATAATTGTAACGATAAATAATAGTTTGGAGCTGTAGAAGGTATATATTTAATAAGGTGCAATTTTGACCCTTTATAGACATTGTCACACATTGCAGTTGCACAAACCAAGCTGTCTGTCCTATCTAAATATATTCAGATAGATGAAAAATCAACAGAGGATCTAAGGTAGAAAAGTATTCATGCACTATCAAGATATCTATGTACATTGAATTAAAGCGTCAGGATGACGCATTAATTAAAGCCTATCACTGCCTATATGTAGGCGACGTTTTAGATTTTCGCTTATTTCAAGCACTAAACGTTGATTTTAAAGCCTAATATTTTGCCAGTTTAGTTTATATGTACCATCAACCTTTCAGATAACCTCTAGGATCTGGCAGTTGAGACTTTTTTTAAATGAAAATAATGTCAAACAATGTCTTTAAGTGTGTAAACTAAATGCATTTCTTAGACACCTTTCAGCGTGTTCAGGGCACAACATTGCGCCGTTTAATTTTGCAACTTTTCATTTAGGTGCAATATTATACCCGAACTAGGTATTTTAGGGATTCAAAACTATGCCATGAATAAATGTTCCTTTCCAAATCAGTATTCATTCTTCTTGACAAATAGACAGCATTTTCGTTAAGGCCAATTCACACCTTTGCGTTTTAGCCTGCGTCGGAGTCCAGAGCTTTTGACACTTAAAAACACTCCCTGGACGCAGGTGATACGATGGACTGACGTTCGGCGTATTAGCTTCTTGAGCGCGAGCCGAATGTCAGTCCACCGTCTGACCAGCGTATACTGTGCGCTCGGGGAGCGTTTTTAATTTTCAAAAACGCTGGACCGACGCAGGCCCAGCAATGGTGTGAAAACGCAATGGTGTGAATTGGTCTTTAGCCTTTGACTTATTTTTACGAAATCCGTTGCCATCGTTTATTTATACGGAGTCTTTAATGATTGTTTGATGTTTTTATATGAATCCATCCATCGATCGGAAGCAATGAATAGCTCTGCCGGTATAGAGCGTTTGGCGTTCAACTTAATTCTACCATGTTTACGGAAATAGATTATATCGTTTTAATATTACATTTTTATGAAAAGGTGCATTGTATTGCATTTTTTTTTCTAACTGCTTACATTGATCAGAAAGAATGCATGAAAAGGGTGACTATGATAACAAGGGGTATGGTTATTCCCCTTGTGTTTTTTGCATTTTTTTGCATTTTTTTTTTGTTTGTTTTTTTGTTGGGTCTAATAAGCTTTCACCTTAAAGCGTACAATAATATATATTTTACCTCTCTTTTCCTAACAGTGAAACGATGGGTTACAAAACGGTACTATGCACGTGCTTGGTCCTCCTGGTAGTGGTCCAGCTGGCACTAGGCGCTCCAGGCAAGGGCCGCCCAGGATCAGGAGGACGACCAAGGCCACAACGGCCTGAGAGACCTGAGGGAGGCCGACCCGAGAGACCGGAAGATGGAGAAGATCGACCAGCGCGCCCTACCGGTGAACCACCGGTTGATGGAGATCGCCCCACCGGTCAACCACCAGTTGATGGCGACCGCCCAACCGGTGAACCACTAGTTGATGGAGACCGCCCCACCGGTGAACCACCAGTTGATGGAGACCGTCCAACCGGCGAGCCACCAGTTGATGGCGAGCGCCCAACCGGTGAGACCCCGGTCGACGCCGGCCGCCCAACTGGAGAATAAATGCAACGGACATGAGCAGGATTAGCTGGGGCTTTCACAACATTAGGTTCTGATTAATGAAATGACTAGGATCTCTGAAAATTGTAATCATTCCTTTTTTTTAATCATCTATGATTATTACTGTTCAAACAAGTTTTTGCAGAACTTATAGGGCAAGATATGTACATTGCATAGAAAGAAAATATGATTATCAAATATGAACTGAATGAACTGAGTGGAATTTTCCACGCCACGGGGTTGGTTGTGGGAAGTTCCTTGTAGCATTATGCCATGAATAAAATTATTCCAATATAAAATACCGTGTTTGGATTTTTTCCTAAATTTTGTGACCAACAAAATGCGGGGTATGATACGAAGTTTAGCAGTGGGTGCTTTGAAAATTCACGTGGTATAAGCCCAACATTATGGTAACCATATAATTCTCCTGCTTTCTTGAATGCAATCGACTGAACGCTAGATTGGATGATTGAATGGTTTATTGATTGATTGATTGATTGATTGATTGATTGATTGGCTGGTTGCTTGATTGCTTGATTGATTGATTGATTGCTTCGTTGGTTAATTGCTTGATTGATTGGCTCGTTTGTTGATTGCTTGATTGATTGATTGATTGCTTGGCTCGTTGATTGATTGGTTAATTGCTTGCTTGATTGATTGATTGATTGCTTGATTGATTGATTGATTGCTTCGTTGGTTAATTGCTTGATTGATTGGCTCGTTTGTTGATTGCTTGATTGATTGATTGCTTGGCTGGCTGGTTGATTGGTTAATTGCTTGATCGAATGGTTTGCTCGTTCAACTGTTGGAAGAAAGATTTTGGTGAAATTAATCTAGTGTCGATTGATTGTGAGTGATTTTGTTATAAGCACTCCACAAAAGGACAAAATGGTTGATTAAATGATTGATTGATTGATTGATTTTAGATTGATTATTGAATTGATTAATTAATTGATTAATTGGTAGGTTTGATTGGATTGAATCGTTAGTTTATATAACATTCGTTCTTATATTTATTTGGAGTTGGGTGTGTAAACATATTCTATCAGGCCTCTTTGGGTTGCAGATTAATTGATTAATTGATTTATTGAGGATTAATGGACTGATTGGTTGATTGAAAAGTGAGCACAATCCCGTGACAAAGTTTTGTTTAATAATTGCTGTACATGTATCAGGGATTGTGGAACCCCGGTAAAAGTGGATGTGTCTGCGTATATCATTTTTATCACACTGCCATATTTTTACACGCGTTCACTGAAAAAAAATGTGGGAGTTGCGGCCCCAAAGGACCCGATCACATAGAGGCCCGGAAGCAACACGACTCACCACGACTCTTTGTTCACATTGAACTGCCTCAGAACAAAGAGTCGTGTTGAATCGTGTTGCTTCCTGGGCCCCATGTGACCGGGGCTTTACATCCCACCCCCCCCCCCCCCCCCCCCCCCCCCCCCCCCCCCCCCCCCCCCTTCTCTGTTCCCCGTGTTCTGTTGGTGTATAAAACAGCGAAGTAGAAATCTATGTGTGAACATTTCTGAAAATGAAATACATGAGGGCGCTATTATGAAATTGTGGTACGTATCCACTGATCTCTGTGAAAATTCTGGATTATACTTTTGACCCAAACAACATTTTTAGCCCATTGCTCTGCGGCCATACAACTTGTTTTTGCCGTACAAAAAAAAAATCGTTTGAGAGGAACTTTTTAGTCGTATCAAGGGCAGTCACACCAACGGACTCATCCCACCATGTTCCCAAATTGAATCATTTTAAATTCTAACTCTGATATATAAGTAGATGTTCAATTTGATAAGCGAATTTGCACGATTAAGATCAGGAGAAATAGCCGGCATATTTTGATGATGCAGTTTTAGAGTAGGATGAGAACAGTCTGTAAAGGTGTCTATTGAAAAATTGGCGCACGGAGTGTTAAGATGGCCGCTCGTCTGCTTTGCCAGGACGAGCCAATTATCAATCCATAGAGATTGGTGTATTTACCATCGTGCCATTGGAGTCACACGGGTGGGGGAGGGGGGTTCTTTACCTTAGTCATGCAAGTGGAACAAAATATCTTTGCCCCCTCCCCCTCTCTCTATCTCTATCTGTCTCTCTCCCTCTCTCTCTCTCTCTCTCTCTCCCCCTCTCTCTCTCCCCCTTTCTCTCTCTCTCTCTCTCTCTTTGTCTCTCCCTCTCTCTCTCTCTCTCCCTCTCTCTCTCTCTCTCTCTCCTTCTCGCTCCTCTCCTCTCTCCCCTATCTCTCTCTCTCTCTCTCCACCTCTCTCTATCTATCTTTATTTATTTATCTATGTCTCTGTCCATCTCTTTCTATCGAATTATATTATAAATCTTTATTCTTCTTCGTGTTTTCAAGTGTTAATGTTTACATCACTCCTTAATCATCTCCTGTTTTCGTCCATGCTCTTTTGAAACATGATAAACTGAAGATGAGTATTTTAGGGCAAGGAATTTCGCGATATGATTTTTCAAATTTCAAATACA
>BQKZ01003296.1:10979-21489 GCA_036244855.1 Temnopleurus reevesii
CAATTTTCAAAATGAGGTTCGAGCTAGACATTTTTACTTTTACGCTCGCAAGATCGACACTGACAAATTATTTGCTTTGAGCCCGACAGCACGCAAACAGACCTACAAGACCGATTAACGTAAATATAGTGCTGTCGGACTAATAGACCAATTTTACCTAGAGTCAAAATTTATGTTCGGTCGTAATTATGTGCGTTTTCATAATGTTGTCGGATTAATGAGTTGTCTGACTCTAATCCGTTTGTATGTAATGTCTATTTCGTGCACCAATTATTCCAAATGTCGGCCTCGTAAGCTGTCGGACTCGTGGGCTGTCGGACTCGTAGGCTGTCGGACTCGTCGGTAGAAATTGCGCGAGACTAATTTTTCTTCAGTGGAGTCCCTCGCGTGACAGCGCCAATGAAGAAAAAAATGGTTCTGCACAATTTGTAAACGGTCGAGGATTGTAAATAATTCGTTTATAGTTTTATTTCTGAATCATTTGATTTTGTGTGAAAATATTGAAGAGAAGTGGCTATTAATTCATTGGTACCACATGTATTGTGGAAAGTGTGTGTTATGAGGGTTAAACCATTTTACACACACCAGCAAAGGCTTGCAATTAATTCATTGGCACATGTGGAAAGTGTGTGTTATGAGGATTAAACCAGTTTACACACACCAGCAAAGGCTTACATGTATCAACCAGTCTGGTATTAACTGTATAAACATAAGTGACAGATAAACCAATTTTCTTGTTGCATAACAAGTTTATGAAATCTAGGGTCACATGAAATCGTGAAGTTATTTCGAAATGTGAAATTTCTTCAAACTCGTGATGTAAACGGACATATCAAAGCTAAAGGGGAATTTCATTGACATTTTCAAAACAATCAAACGGAAATGGTGGTTGTATATAGGATGTTAACCTAATACCGATTTCACATATAAACGCAGACAAAAGTTTATCTTACACTTTGTGCCCATTCTGTTTTGAGTAAATACCGAATGTAAACCATAACCGCCAATGACCTGGAAAGGGTCATTCAAAGTAATTCGTGTGACACATCGTGTCAAATATGCATTTTGATTAGTTACACTGCAAAAAACGCTGGTATCAACACCAGTCGGAATCTATAAAGGTCCACACCAGAAGAGTGTTAGAATAACATCTGTTTGGATTCAAATCAATATATCTAAATAACGACCGACGTTTTCCAGAGCCTAAGCAACACCAGTAGGTGATTAAATGCATCTTGAACAGAAAACACGATTTCTGATAATTTCTTTTGTTTTTCTTTGTTTTTTTGTCACTTTTTTCATAGGTATTCAATAAAATATTTAAAAACATTTTTTCCAACTTAATGCAAACAAAAGTACCCCTGACACTTCCAGAAAGCCCTAAAAATCATATTGGTGAAGATTGGAGCTTAAAAAGTGAAAAATTAAAGGAATAACATGAACTTTTTAAAAGCTGTCTGGCGCCCTCTATCAGCAATATTGTGATAAATATGACATGATGCAATTATTGTCATATTTTGACCTCTAAGTGCATCTAATGTGTTTAATAAAGTCATGGAATGTGTTTCTAAGATATTCAAGGGGATAATATCACATTTCAGTCATTTTTCAATTCACAATATTGATAATAGACCATATGTCAAAAGTGACAAAATTCACCTTTTTTAATGTATTTTATTGAATTGCGCCCTCAAACGGTAACGTTGAGAAATGCTGACGGTCAGAAATTGTAGATTACGACTTGCTCTACATCTGTGCCAAATTTCAGCCCGATCCGTCAAATATTTTGGAAGTTCTCGAGAGGGGGCACAATGTGCCCTCCCCCCTTGGGCCACAGAGACATCAAAATAGCTTGGGCTTTTTAGGGTTAAACTGATTCCAAACGGGTGTTATTCTAACACTTTTCTGGTGTGGACCTGTTGATTCCGGCTGGTTAGATTTAACACCAGTGTTTTTACGGTGTATTACTGAATTGAGCCCAAAATGCATAACTCGAACCAGTGATTATCTGGTATCATGGAAAAGAAATTTTATGGGTTGCATGAGAAATATCAATTGATGCAAAAGTGACACACATGATATTTGACCCTGAACTATTATGATAATCAACGACAAAATGTTATCAGGTGAAAGACTCCCACTGGTACCATGCGCGCACCCAGTATTTTGATACCCGAAGGGCTGAGCACAAATTTGATGCCCCCCCCCCCCCCTCCCGGAGGCTGAGCTGACAAGCGAATAAATACATTTAAAAAAATGGTCTTCACCTCAAATTTTGTGCCCCCCTTTCAGCAATTTTGCGCCCCATACACAGCAATTTGAGCGCCTTTTGCCATCAAATCTTGGCGCCCCCTAGGCCTGACCCGGGTGGGGGGGGGGGGGGGGGGGGGGGGGGGGGGAATCTGGAACCCTCATAGCCCCTTCGGTGCGCGCATGATTACATCACCTAATAAACTTAACATCTTTATAAAAGTTCGAGAGGTTTGGAACTTATATTTAGTCAACTAAAATTTCACTTTTTGGGTCACGCACGTGACTGCAAATGGGCCATAGGGGAAAGTGAGATTTTACTGCAAATGTTATGATCACACTAACATCATAATGTAAAAAGATATTTGTAAACAGGTCATCGGAAAAGTCAATTTCATAAAAAGTGGATGAAACTGGATTAACGTCAATGGAGGTACTTTGTAGAAGGTTGTTTCATTTATAATAATGCTGATAACACTGGTCAACAAAATTTCACTTTTTGAAAGTTGTCTGCATTTTTTAGCTGATGTAGGGTGAATTTAATGCGCTGAATAAAAAAATCACATCGGTTTTGTTCAATCAGGTCAAGTTTTCGAGCTATCCCCACATGTTGTTTTTTACGTTTTTACATGTACGCATGTGTGGATTCCTTTTGGAAGGTATTGGTTGAATAAAATGACATGGCAGATGAATATTTGGGTTAGAAATGTTTGTAGTGATAGAAAGAAATATTAAGGTCCATTAATAATTGGTGATTTTGTTGAAAATGGCTCAGTTTGAAGCCATGAAACCTCAAAATCCTCTAAAAACATATGGTTATTTTATCAAAATTGAAGGGACACTAGCCAAAATATTTATTTTTCAACAGCAGAACATAAATGATAATACTAGGTCCATTTATACGGCGCAATCAATATAGGCATATATTCTACCGCGCTCGAAACTAGGTACCATATTATTACCGTAGCTATAACTGTCGAACAAGCTACTTAGGCGCTCAAGCATATCAAGGAATAAATTCCTGCCAGGTACCCATTTCCACCTGAGTTGAGTGCAGCAAATTGTGAATGAATTTCTTATCGAAGGAAATTAACGCTACGGGTGGGATTCGAACCAGCGACCCTCGTGTTGAAAGGCGAGAGTCAGAACCACTACCCCACGGCTCTTCCACACATTTACATTTACATTTATATGCAAACACCAACAATTTTCTGCCCGATTGGTATGCAATTTCATTTCTCATATAAACACTATTTGTTGTCCAGACACCCCAGTATAAATTACAGTTGATATAAAAATGGATGTACAAAATGGAGAGATGATTTTGAAAATGTATAATTTCTTTTTCATACAGTTTGATGCATTTCAGACAAGATGATGGACGCAAATCACATATTCATCATATTCTTTGTACTCTTTGCTGCACATAAACCTACAAAATCAGGTAAGCATATATATTGTAACAACTTAATCAGAAACACTTTCGATAAAGTATGTCATGGGACAATAGATCTGTACGGCATGTATTGAACTGTGCGTACTGCACTTCAATCGCAAACCAATTCTGATTTCAATATACGAGTTCGACTTAATTTTGCGGAAACAGTTTATAATGATAATACTAATAATGAGCGGCTTTTATATAGCGCTTATCAACTCTTCATGAAAATTCCCAATTAAGCGCCCTACAATTGCAGCATTATTACCCTGGCTTTAGCAGTGCAGCTATATTAGGCGCATAAGCTTTTCCAAGGAATAAATTCCTTCCAGGTACCCATTCACCTCACCTGGGTTGAGTGCAGCACAATGTGGATGAATTTCTTGATGAAGGAAATTAACGCCATATGGGTAGGGTTCGAACCTATGACCCTCTGGTTGAAAGGCGAGGGTCAGAACCACTATATACCACGGCGCCTCCATATAGAGTTATTGTACACATAGTAGAGTAAGAATGACTCGATGAAATGGTCAACTCGTTAATTTTGTCTATATGTTAATTGTGACTGAATTTCAGACATTTCTGGCTAGAATCTTTATAAAACAATACGGTATTTGACTAGTTTGATGTAGGACACTGCCATTCTGAATTGAAGCATCGTTCCCACTTCACGTCGCGGATTATGTACGAGCTGTGCAAGGATGACTCGGCTGAACTCGCGAGAAATCGCAACGAAATTTACATTACAAGTAATGTGCGACTCAGAGAGTTTGCTCCGATCGGTGTACGATCGCCCTGAGGGTAACGAGTCACATCGAGCTTCATGCGATTATAGCAATTATAGTACGAATTATCGAGAGTACAGCACGGCTTCGTTAAAAGTTTGGAGCGAATTGCGACAAGTCGTGCCGAGTTTTCACGAATTACAAGAAGACCTTTACGCGAGTTGTTGCGATTTGTTTTAGGTTTACATTAACAGCGTTCCAAGCTTTGCTCTTTGGAGTAGTGCGCGAGCTCGCCGGAATTCGCGTGGAATTCAGCAATTCTAATCCGCTGCATATGCAAGGCTAATGAAAGAGGCTTCATTGAGTCTATCACGACTGCTGTGCGACTGACGTGATCGGGATACGAATGATAAAGATATTTTGTTATTGATCCATTACGAGTTTCTTGTGAGTGATAAGAGTTTTATATGAGTATGGAGAGTTTATTCAGAGTACTAAGAGCGTATGTAAATTTAAAAATGCTACGAGGATGTAAAAACGTGGAACATGTTCCAACATTTTGAAATTACGTGTTCAAAGCGAGTTTCACGAATTGCGAATTACAATATGAGCTTTACGAAGTTGAGGTGGGTGCTATTTGACGCAACTTGGCAAAACTCCAAAATGAGAGCTACTTGACATTTGAAGCTTGAACATAGTTTGCCCGCATCGTGTAATGTATCAATTGGGCCCGAGTTTCATTCTCATTCCGTTATTACAACAATTATCTAATAAATAATTGAGTAAATCTGTACTCTGTAGCATTCGGCATTTTGTAACTCGAGGACACAAAAGAGCGGTATTAAAATAAAACTGACTCGATGCTTTTTTNCTTCAAACTCGTGATGTAAACGGACATATGTTATTGAATCTAAAGGGGAATTTCATTGATATTAAAAAAACAATCAAACGGAAATGGTGGTTGTACAGGATGTTAACCTAACACCGATTGGGTGTTCAGGGGTCTGCGACATAAACTATGCAATTAAACTTCCGATAAATATTAATCGTAAGTCTATGGCCAAACGTACTATAGAGATACGATTATTTTTTTCATTAATCGTATCTCTTTTATGTTACAGGCTCCAGGTTTGACAGCGTCAGTGAAGGTTTAATACAGCAGAAAAATAATTTCACTTCATACGCTGAAAATGAGAATGCATTCTTTTTTTTTTTTTTTTTTTAAATAACATCGCATATATTTTCTTATGTACCATTTAAATTCATTTAATTCCCTGCTGGAAATGAAACATTTTTATGTGTTTTCCAACATGGATTCTGAGTCGCTGTAAAATTGACAAGTAAAAGCAGACAAAAGTGTATCTCGCACTTTGTGCCCATTTTGTTCTGAGTAAATACCGAATGTAAACCATGGCCTCCTATGACCTGGAAAGCGTCATTCAAAGTAATTCGTGTGACACATCGTGTCAAGTATGCATTTTGATTAATTATAACTGAACTGAGTGAACATATTGCATAACTCGAACCAATTATTATCTTGCATCATGAAAGAAATGTATGAATTGCATGAGAAATCTCAATTGATGCTAAAGTCACACACATGACCTTTGACCCTGAACTCAACGACAAAATGTCATCGGGTGGAAGACTTCCACTGGTACCATGCTCGCACCCAGTATTTTGATACCGGGAGGGCTGAGCACAAATTTGGTGCCCACCCTCTGGAGGCTGAGCTGACAAGCGAATAAATATATTTAAAAAAATAGTATCACCTCAAATTGTGTGCCCCTCCTTTCAGCAACTTTGCGCCCCATACACAGCAATTTGAGCGCCTTTGCCATCAACTTTGGCGCCCCTAGGCCTGACCCGGGGGGCTGGAACCCCCATTGCCCCTATGGTGCGCACATGGTTACAATCGTCTACTAAACTTAACATTTGTATAACAATTCGAGATGTGTGGAACTTATATTTACTCATGAATTTTCACTTTTGGGTCAAGCATGTGACTGGAAATGGCGCATAGTGGAAAGTGGGATTTTACTTTAAAAAAAGGTTATGAACACAATATAACATAAAAATGTAAAAAGATATTTGTGAACAGTTTATTGGAAAATTCAAATTCATAACGGTACAACAAGTGGATTTACCTCAATTGAGGTACTTTGTAGAAGATTGTTTCATATATATTTATATGCAAACTCCAACAATTTTCTGCCCGATTGTAATGAAATTTCATTTCTCATATGAACACTATGTGCCATCCAGACATCGTAGTATAAATTACAGTTGATATAAAAATGGATGTACAAATTGGAGAGATGATTTTGAAAGTCTTATTTTTTCATACAGTTTGATGTGGTGCAGACAAGATGATGGACGCAAACCACATCTTCATCATATTCTTTGTACTCTTTGCTGCACATAAACCTACTAAATCAGGTAAGCATAGTGTGTATTGTATACTCTTAAACAAACTATAATAGTTGGAGTGACTAGATGAAAGAGTCAACGAGTCAATTTTAACTACCATATGTCCCCAAAAAATGACAACGGGGCTTTCAGGATTAATAACTTTTGAAAATGAATATGAAAATGAATGCGGTTTGACATGTCGGACATATAACTGTTCACCTATATCTGGTGAAAATTTCAGGAGATTTGCTTCAGTGGTTACAAAGAAATGAAGCTTTTTGTAGCGGATGTCATAATTCCGTTCTGCACAAGTTTCTTTTATCTTTTATCTTTTAAACCCCAAAGCAGTAACATTCCTTTTGAGCAATGAGTCGTGGGAAGTTTAAATAACCATTGTGCACGTCTCTATCCTCACAAACTTGTGCAGAACGGAATTATGACATCCGATACAAAAAGCTTCATTTCTTTGTAACCACTCAAGCAAATCTCATGAAATTTTCACCAAATATAGATGAATAGTTATCTATTCGACATGCCAAACCGCATCTATTTGCATATTCATTTTCAAAAGTTATTAATCCTGAAAGCCCCGTTGTCATTTTTTTGGGACATATGGTATATTCTAGTTAATGTTTATTAATTTTATAAACATGTAATTAGAAACACTTTAGAAGAATGTGTCTTGGGACACTCGATCCGTACGTCATAATATATTGAACTATGCGAACACCACAATCACAAGCCGGTTTCGACTTCAGCTATTGCATTACAAGGCGCATTGAATACCGTAGGCGTTCTTGAGAAAATAGTTAATATCGTACACAAAGTAGAGTAAGGGTGACTAGATGAAAGGGTAACTAGTCAATTTTGACTAGGATGCTCCCGCCCGACTTTTAGTCATATAGTTCGATTTAGGACGCAACATAAAAACATAAATCAGATTTCTTTTGTTCCTTCATGACGTCCTAGTGTAATAAGCAAAACACGAAACGGGGTGAATCTTTATCTACAGTTGTGTTGTGCCGCCAAGTACTGTAAGACTGCTGTTGTTAGTCGTTGTTTGCAATCCAATATTAAAGATAATGTAAAATTATACAAATAATGCCAGTATACTTTATGCTACGGAAGCATCTGTGCTTAATCCGAATGCATTGATTTATGAACGAACGAGCAACATTTACTAACATCGGATTGAGAAGCCGTTCTCAAATGATTTTTTAATGATTGTATATACTGTGCTGTGCTGATCTCAATGCTCTTGAACACCATGGCCGAATAAATCATAAAGTGGACCTTTGAACCCTGAAACCAATTCACATTCTTGTATGTCTTGCGGATGAGAATACGAGTGAAAATATTAATCGCACTTGATAAGTTTTTCTTTTCATCGTCTTTTATGATTTCAAAGGGAACTACCAATGCAAAAACAAAATGAAAGCATTGCAGCGGCTAAACAACCGATTGTGTTTCTTTTTAAATTTTGAGGAGGGAAGTTTGACTGCATGTGATTTCCCAATTTCCCCGTTGAATACATGCACAACTCATTATAGTTGGGTGTTGTAATTGCTCTTTCACATACACAGATCAAGTCATGTGATATAGCAAAATGGAACACCAATATAAACATTAACACAGCCAGATGTTTCTAAATCAAATATAGTCCTCAGATTAAAGGTATATATTAGTAATCATGATGCAGAAATTGATGTAATCTCGAGATGTATCCCCACTAGGCCTATCATATTTAAGCGATCATATAAGAAATATTGTTCTTTCTATATTAAAGGATTCTTCCGTATCCATACAATGATCTTAATTATATAATTTTCTTTGAGCAGTATTTTGCAATCACTTGAAGTTTCTTTTATTTCCTTTCTATCAGCCTTTACTTTGTACTGTATTTTATATTAATTTATAAAAATTGTATTTTTAATTGTTGTTTTGAATTTAATGTGAGCAAGTCACTGTTTACGTCATATACAGTTTGTGACCATTCGAAATGATATTGCAGTCGATGTTGATATGATATCCTCTTTTATGCAGTGCGCTTTGCCAATCGCACAATGGCGATTTGTTGCATTTGGTAACCTTTTCATCTCTGCACTTTGAGCAGAAATGACAAAGTACTGAGACAAAATAAACAACCTCATTCAATCATTCACAATAGCTAGAATAAAGAAGAACACGATATAAGGTATTTTCGAAAAGTTAAGTCGAACGCAATTTCAATGCTCCTTTGTAATGCTATTGAATTCGGTACCGGCTTGTCATTGATGTGTCCGCACAGTTGAATACACGGTGTACAGATCTATTGTCTGCGTTCTAGTTAACTTTTCGGAAATAGTTTATATCGTGCTGGAAGATTCCCTGTTCATTCACCTACAAGTGTTTGATATTTTTTTCTAGGGAATAAGAGGGATCGAAATATATTATGTGTGCATTAAGCAATTGTTAATGCTGGAAACACGATTATTTTCGTATAGAATAAAGTTGGTCAAGGAACAGTTCATAGATCCTACTCCGCGTATTGAACTGCGCGGACACAACAATCACCAGTCGGTTCCGATTTCAATATAATATTACGAAGGAGCATCGAATCGTCGTTCGACTTAATTTAATGGAAATAAATTATAACGTGTTTTAAATGGAAGTTGATTAATTTGTCCCAGTTCTTTGTCCCTTCTGCTCCCAGTGTTGGCATAGGTATACTACAACTACAAACACATACAACATATACCACTCCTTCTTTTCATTAAAAAGACATTGCTTTTTTCCTAGCATATTAATAGGCATTCAACAGAAAGGCTATATATGAGCCCAATACATGCTGCAACACACGGCAATAGTGTATATCAAATTGTTATAAAAATGACATTGCCCCAATTCATTGACTGAAAAGTGGTGTTTCTTTATACTGACTGCCTTGTAGAATACGTCCACTTACATTTCACATTTAACACGGAATGCTGTCAGATTTGGAAGTTCTGCGAGGAATAAGCAAAATTAGATTATGAAGGTTGAAATGTTCGGTAACATCATGGATATATCAGCTCCATGGTAACATGTTATGACGTTTTCTAACATACAGATAATGTGATTTCTATCTATTTCAATCCAGAGATCGGATAATGATATTGTGAGCGGTTGGGTCAGTTACAAAAGAAATGCTTATTATTACTTGCACTTTGAGTATACAGCCCAATTCATTATATCATAATTCTGAAATGTATTACTTACTGAAACTGTCTATTTTTAAGATGATAAGGAACGCATCTTAAATGTTGTGCGATTCAAAATTCCGTTGTTTCTCATAAAGGGAGAGAGAGAGAGAGAAAGATCTGAGGGATTTTATGTGTCAATTAATTCCTAAGACCTATTTACTACCTTTAACATTGCCCGCCATAAACACCAGACTTGATATAATACCAAACAGCTTTGCTCGATACCCCAAATCGCACGTATTATCATCTCAACCTTTACAATATCACACATCTGTTCCGACCTTATTCCGCAACTCGGTCTTAAAGTGTAACTTCACTCCTAGGCTACTGAAAAAAGTGTACATCTCGTGTAGACGCATACACACGACTCGTCATGAAGCGTATATGTGAGGCACCGTACGTATAGCGATGCTGTGCTGCAGCTCGGCCGACTGAAACGGCTGACAGCTTACTCAATTACCGCT
>BQKZ01003296.1:24678-42780 GCA_036244855.1 Temnopleurus reevesii
GGGGTAGGGGCTTAAGTGTTCAGTCAAAAGGAGTGTCAACATGCCAAGGTGGAAGATAAAGACGCAACATCTGGGTCACGACCTTTATTATTTTCTTTGATTACTTGATAATTTTGGGCTTGTCTCGTTGTCATGAAAGGGCGCCATTTCTCGTCGTCCTCAATGGTTATTAGACCCCAAGTGGGGTTATGCTATATGTCTCGCTATATAGATGTTGATCCAATATATTTATATTTCACATTTAAAAATCACCACCCACTGTTAACCCATTTCTCTATCTATAGACATGCAAATATTAAAGTTATTACATGAAAAACGAACGTGATTAATAGAAATAAAAATGAGATTTCCAAATGTCGTACAGGTCCACCGCAAGACCCGTTCCCGACGATAGACGAATGTCGGTCCGAAGCAGGTGGTTCTTCCAGCGGACCATGCACCCTTACCATTGGGAGGGGTGCAAACACCACCCCTCTCACCTGCCAGGCAAGGGGTGCAGACATAGGTGTGGTCACACTGTCCTGGACTCAAAGGGGCATCACTATTACCCCTGAAAGATCCTTGAAAATTGATAGCCTCACAGAGAACGTGATCGAGGCTTCAGTCAGTGATACTCCCTATGTCTGCACTGCAACACTAGCCGTAACCACCACCGCCACCACCATCACCACCATAAGAGAGGCTACTACCAGTGTGATTGTGATACCAGCACCTCTCGTGACAACTCAGATTGCTCCGATGACAACAAATACAACGAGTTTGCCTCCCGTTTCTGGTCTCACACCTGAAATAATTGCAGGTATCATGTTACAATACGACATAGTTTTAAGCATAAATACGACATTCTTTTTAAGCATAAATATGAGGACTGACCTAAAATAGTTCAAATGTATGTCAACTCACCGATTGCCAGAGAAATGTGACAATAACACAAATCATAGGACCATTGAAATGAGATTACAGAACATTAAAAAGTTGAATCCAAACAATATACTAATAGTCAAATAGATCATTTCCCCTGACAATAGTAAGTTTTATACAGTGAAACCTCTTTATAACAAGGTCCTTGGGACCATGAACATTACCTTGTTATATCAGGTTCCTCACGAAATCATGGTAAACAAAACCAAAGAACAATAAAGAGCTGGGACCAACAAAATAACCTTGTTATGACAAGTATCTCGCTATATCCGAGATTCCATATAATCACTCAATACTCACCAGAACTTCAACACAGCTTTAGAATATTCGTTGACATAGACTATTATGCAAGGTGACTTTTTAAAAATACATTTAAGCATATCGATTTGTGTTATCCCATATAGTGGGCAGTGTGCAGGTTTATTACAACACATTTTGAACACACTCGAATTTATGTATTATTGAATATTCCTACTGCAACTCTCAAGGTAATTAAAGGGGAACTTTGCCCAGACATTGATGCACTCTCAGTGGATGAAGAAAAATACAATGATCAATCTGTGAAAATTTGAGCAAAATCCGACAATCCGTTCAAAAGTTATGAATTTTCAAAGTTTTAATTTCATCCCCTCATGGGCATCCTTGAATTGGCAACGTATAGACAATTTACATAATCTGTGATGTCATACATGGAGAACTCCTCATTCACTTTGTATATGAATTTATTGAAAATGGATCAATATCATATTCCAAATGAGGAATCAACACCGTTCTTTCTGGAATGCTTGCAGAATTGATGCGGCTATAATATATGTAACCGAAAAAAAAACAAAATTTTGTCTACTTTTCTGGAAAAAAGAGGAAAATGTAAAATTGTGTGTACAAAGTGAATGGAGAGTTCTCCATGTTGGCAGCCATTTTGTGCCTGTACGTTTGCCAATTTAAGGAGCCCATTAGGGGTGTAAATCAAAACTATGAAAATTCATAACTTTTGAATGGATTACCCGATTTTGCTCAAATTTTCACAGTTTGTTCATGTTATTTTTCTTCATTTAATGATAGCAATTTAATCTCTGAGTGTAGTTCCCCTTTAAGATATCTGAAGCGCCATATCTCCCATATATAATCTATATGTCTATGCCTCTACGTTTTTTCCGACATGTAAAAGTGAGTAGAATTCTGATAATGATATCAAATTCGATGGATCAGGAATTATCGGCAGAGTTCTAGCACATTTAATTATGTGTAAACTGTTTTACAAGAATAGTTAATTATTACGCCTTTCTTTGTTTCAGCAATAATCATCGGCGTTATCATTACGGCTGCTACAATCATCGTCATATGTAAGTCAGAAAGATTCGATAGTATTACTGTCATCATTATTATTATAATTATTCCCATTATTATTGTTATTACTATTATGACCATAATTGTTATTTCTTAGGTTTGCACGTTGTTCTATGTCCCTATATCACGCAACTTTTATGATCTTTCACGATGCATTGAAAAAAAAACCAACAATATATCAATTTCCGTTTTTAGTCAAGTGGTAAATTTCAAGGAATAAAGTGACATGAATATTCATATTCATCATGAACACCAATTGGATTTTAGATTGGAGTGAAAAGCAGTTGAACTTTCATGGGAAAGGATTTATCGAATGCAATAACTCTGAAATGCTCATGATTTTGTGACAGAAAAAAAACCTCCAGTGAGATGGTATCGACCACATGGAATATACTACTCAATACTATTCCTAACACTCAAGTTCCATGTGTCATCAAATGGCATGTTTAACAGCTTTAAGTGAAACTTTATTTATTCTTTTCCAATTATATACATGCCAGAAAAAAAATGATATTTTCCATAAAATAATTGATCACAGACAAGGCGTCGCATTCAAAAAGTGATTGCTTTAACCTGAATAAAAAAAAGATAATTGATGACGAAAATATATCCAGAAATGTAATATCTGTCATTTTCCTGTTTTCTGATGTCTGTATAAAGGTTTCACGAAACAGCGACAAATTTGCCAAAATGCGGATGACACAGAGCTTCACAAGCTAGAAGACTATGGTAAGTAGGAAAACATGCCCAATTGGTGGTCTGTACTTATAGCGATTATGATGAAGTATACTCTCATTGCTCAGGGGCAGAGGAATGTCTCAACAAATTGAGATGCAGAAATGTATAGGCACGTCTTTGGAAGAATTCAATGAAGATGTGGGAATGTAGCTCCTTAGCCCTGGTTCCAATCTCACTCAAGCTTTTATCTCCCAAAATGTGATCATGAAGATCATTTGAAATGTGCTTTTCCCCAATTATATTATTATTCAGTATTCAGTCAAGCATGGTATCATGAAATATACAAATATAACTATTTCCAGAAAATAAATTCGAATGTCAATTCAATGCTCCTGTTGACTGTTATTCAGGGGGTTGTGAGTTTAGAACTCCCTGTGTTATTCAAACCGGAACCGGCGTGTGATTGTTGTGTCCACTTACTTAAATATTTTAAAGAAATAGTTTATATCGTTTAAATATATATCCTCTACTGATTCCTTTCCTTCTCCTTCTTCTCCATCTTCTTTCGTTCCATCGTTTGTCTTCTTCTCACTATCCTTCTTGTTTCCTCCATCTCATTTTTTCATAAATCAGCTTTTTGTGTTGGTAATGCCACATTTTGTAAGTCATGTCAGGGTACGTCTCATTAAAATGTAAAACGTAAGATTCATAATGATAAACATTGTATGCGGAAGTTTCTGCCCTCGTAATGCCAAAACATACATTGGCCACATGTAATGGAATTAAGCATTTTACACATAACTACCGGGGTATTTGACCGATTTTGGATTAACGTTTCTTTTGCAAACAGGGAAACCGTCATATTTTGAACTGTGGCATGTTGTTGAAACGATGTACACAGAGTCTTGGGATCTCATTGTTCGTGAATTGATTGGAAGCTCCGAATATCAAGATGAGAATAAGAAAAAGGAACTATACCGGCGTCTTTGTGAATGGAAGAGGAACCCGTTAAGCACTGCGAAATCTTTATATTCGGCAATGAGGAAAATACTTCCTGAAAAGGAGTTTCAGAATCTTGAAGGTATTAATCACTACAACAATTTTCCTCATTGAGAAGTAAAAGTAAAAAGAAGCAAATTTTACTCACCAGCATATAACTTGCAGTCACTAATAGGTTTTACACTCAGGGGGTGTTGTTCAAAAATTGCCATTGATCGCAAGTTGCAGTTTATCTCATAAGTACTTCTAAATACTGTGTTGTTCTTTCTGAAAATTTTTCAAATTGCCATGTACCTGGATATACGTCACAGTTATAAGCAATACGCGGGATTATAGATACAAATTTTCTGCGGTCGTTGCACACAAAGGTTGTTGTTCTACGACTGACCCGAAATCTTGAACGATTTGCTCAATATATCAACAAATATTGCAAGTATTATAGATCACTTGTTACTAATATTAAGGAATATCACGCAATTATGGTCGTTGGCCAGAAACGTGAATTTGAATCTACCGTACTATATACCGGCCTGTCAAATAAGATTCCGCCAACATTCAAGAAATATATCCCATAATGTCTTCTGTTTAATAATAACTTATGCTTATATAGCGCATAATACAAGGGTCTCTATGCGCTTAACAAAATAGAATACAATACAAAATACCATCTATAAAATTATTATAATCTTAACTACACAATATATGTACAGGGAATAACAAAACTATTTGAACTACTCTACTATATATTAAACAGGTATGTTTTTACAGATGTTTTGAATGTGTTAAGTGTGGGTGCAGTTCGTATGGGCAGGGGTAGAGCATTCCAGAGTATTGGTGCGGTGTATGCAAATGAACTGTGGCCGTACTGCCGTGTTCTGAAGCGAGGAACTTGAAGAAGATGCTGGTTCTGTGACCTGAGAACACGTGCGGGTGAGTAGAGATGAATGAGTTCAGACAGGTAAGAAGGAGAAGAGCCAGATAGAGCTTTGTACGTCAGGAGAAGAATTTTGAACTGAATGCGTTTGTTGATAGGGAGCCAGTGAAGTTTCTTGAGAAGATGTGATGTTGATGAACTGTTGGTTGCCCTGGTTGTGGTTTACCCTACCTGGATTGAGGGCAGCACAAAGTAGATAAATTTCATGCTTCAATCAGGTAATAAAATTGGTGATGCTCTCTTATATCAATTATGTTCTTGGGATTCAATTAAGTAATTACTTTTCTTAATTATAGATGATTTCAAACTCATGAAATACTGGAAGGCAAGTATAGAAGAAAGAGCACATTGAATAGCAGTGGAAGATTATTTAATTAAATAATTACTTCTTCATTTCAGATTTTCTCACCGACACTAGCCAAGTTGTTTCCGATGACGACTTAGAGCACATTTGTTGGCATGTTTGTGATTGTAAAGGGACGGTCCAACCAATACTCAAATCACTCAAATCCCCAAACGAACTTCCCAATGGCTCAAAAATCACAGTACCATCAAGATGTTATGACATCATGGAAGATTTAAAACTGATGAAATACTGGAAGGCTAGGACAGAAGAAAGGGCGCATCGAATAGCAGCTGAAGATGAAACAGCTGAACCTAAAACGACCGAGTACACAGCTAAGACCCATGAAGCTGAGTGTGAAAAGGATGCCTATGTTGTGCTTGAGATGAAACCAAAGGAGACAGACCAATTCCTCCCCAAGTCAACAGAACCAGTGTCCTCCAACCCGATGATTGTTCTTTGTCGTGCTATCGAGGATGCAGCTAAGATGACAGGTGGTACTGATGGTCAAAAGTATCTACAACTCTCTCAGACATTCTTCAGAAGTAANAGATTCCGTCATCATTCAAGAAATATATCCCATAATGTCTGTTTACCCTACCTGGATTGAGGGCAGCACAAAGTAGATAAATTTCATGCTTCAATCAGGTAATAAAATTGGTGATGCTCTACATTGAATAGCAGTGGAAGATTATTTAATTAAATAATTACTTCTTCATTTCAGATTTTCTCACCGACACTAGCCAACTTGTTTCTAATGACGACTTAGAGCACATTTGTTGGCATGTTTGTGATTGTAAAGGGACGGTCCAACCAATACTCAAATCACTCAAATCCCCAAACGAACTTCCCAATGGCTCAAAAATCACAGTACCATCAAGATGTTATGACATCATGGAAGATTTAAAACTGATGAAATACTGGAAGGCTAGGACAGAAGAAAGGGCGCATCGAATAGCAGCTGAAGATGAAACAGCTGAACCTAAAACGACCGAGTACACAGCTAAGACCCATGAAGCTGAGTGTGAAAAGGATGCCTATGTTGTGCTTGAGATGAAACCAAAGGAGACAGACCAATTCCTCCCCAAGTCAACAGAACCAGTGTCCTCCAACCCGATGATTGTTCTTTGTCGTGCTATCGAGGATGCAGCTAAGATGACAGGTGGTACTGATGGTCAAAAGTATCTACAACTCTCTCAGACATTCTTCAGAAGTAATCACGTACAAAACTAAGGGGTGTTGTTCAAAATCAACTGCAAAACTGCAACTTTGCATATTGTAACGCGCAGTTTCATTCGCGTAAGTTATGTGCTTCTTACAAGACGCGCATGAAACAATTTTGATTGGCGCGTTCCGATCAACTGCATCTTGCGATCACTTGCAACTTTTGAACAATACACCCTAAATCTGAGTAAATTACGAGTAATCGCCACCTTCCAGTGTAATGAATTTAGCTTCCCTACAAATGAGAAACTTTAAGTTCGTAGGCATGGTAGGAGGCATGTTCTTACTGACCAAGACAAGTGTAGCTTACCGACATTTTACTCAGATTATAAGTTCTTTGTTTCATAAGAGGGACTATACTTTATTGATTGTGATGCTACATTCAAGTCTATTCCCAATACGTAAAATGATATTGATATTATAATAATAACTGATAGGAAGTATAATGTAATGTGAAACAATTTAGGTCAAATCATTTACACTTCATAGATTTGGGTCCCTTAATTATGTTAATAACCAAACTGTACGTTCACGTTTTTATTAACTGTAAAAGAAACAACAGTATCCAACCTTTACAGAGCTACTTACTTTTATCTTAACCCTATTCCAACTCGGGGGGGGGGGGGGGGGGCCCCCCCCCCCCCCCCCCCCCCTCGACAAATTTCGCGATCGCTCCGCCGCGCAATTTTTTTCACCGCGAGACTCACTGACTTTTTTTCTTTCAAGTCTTGCGCAACTTTTAAGACTGTTTTCGCGAAATCGGGTGTATAGTTATCTCGCCGCGCCACTTTATGTACACGCATGTCAAACCGAAAATGGCTCAAAAACGTGATTTTGTTTACAAAGTCAATGTAACTTGTGATTACAGTCAGAATTCATAAAGGTGTACATATTTTTATTTTTATGGCCTGAAATTAATTCATTTTAGCATAAACATGCTTCATAAATGTTCTACAATATATTTAATTGAAAAAAATGGAAAACAAAAGGTTGAAAAAACAAAGAAATAATAATAATGAACGGCTTTTATATAGCGCTTATCAACTCTAAGAATTCTCTAAGCGCTCTACAATTGCAGCATTATTACCCTGGCTTTAGCCCGGCAGCCACTTCATTAGCGCCACATGTGAGAAAAACATAAAACAATAACAAACATAAGAAATGAATTGTCATCCCAATTTTTTTTTCAAGTAGTGTCATGAGGAATGGTATAAAGAATATTCACACAAATAATGAGCATTCTCGGAGCATTATTGAGTGAAATAAAGCAGATAGTGTGATTTCATGCATAAATTTGCATATTTAATTATTTAAAAATAGAAATTATGAATTTTCAAAAAAATTAAATATACCGTGTTGTAGTTTATACCCTCCTCTATGTGCAAAATTTCGCGTATAAACTTGGTCTGAAAAGCCCAGTTAAAATAGGGTTAAAGTATTTTTGTATTTATTTTGAATGATTTTACTGTTGAGTGACATAATTTTAATACCATTGATGTCTAAATTTAAAACCAGAAAACACAATTATGAGGTGTACATCAGCAAATCTTCACCCATCATCCTCTCATATTTAGTTCCCAGTGATTACAAGAGTGAGCTGACGGATGATGTGCTGAAGACATTCGCTTTAAGTATCACCAGACCACATTGCCAAAGACTTGGGAAAAGCTTGCAACTTGAAGAGAAATTCATTTCATCAAGTAACGAAGAGGACCTATGGGGGACATTCCGCACAAATATGATGTTGAAATCATGGACACTGGCACAATCGCGTAGTAACTATGAAATCAGACTTAGACTGATAACGGCTGCGAAAAGCTGCAAACGAAATGATTTGGCAGGTAGCGTTATCACTACATTATCATTCATAGTAATATAAGGAGTATTATGGTCGAATATATAACCATGAGTGACATGCAATTACGACATTAAAAGATTCTTTGTAAGTCTTTTTTAGTATCTAAGAAATTGTAATAAATAAAAATAAAAAAGACAATTCAAATCAAGGTGTGCGACCTATTCCATTTAGAAGCTGGCAGTTGAGAATTTTTTTAACGAGATCAATGCAGATTGATGAAAAAACAACAACAGAGGATGCAAAAATATTAAAGGAAATTATACAGGCATTATCGACATCTATGGAAGTTAAATAAAACGTTCTCTGTCTCTTTATTACTGCAAAATGAGCCTATGAAGGTTATATCTTTAATTCTACTGTTTTTTGTAACCATAAACGTTAATTGATGTCGAAGTGTAATAAATTTTACAGCTTTGTTTATATACATCTTCAACCGTTTAGGTAGCATTTAGAAGCTGGCCGTTGAGATCAATGTTGAACAATGTCTTTCAGGAAGAAAATTAGAGCTTGCATGGTGTAGTAAAGAATGTCTGTGAGCTACATTCTATCTATCATATCTCATATCTTCATGTTAATCATATTATAATTGCGCGGGGTAAAGTATGCTCTACTGATGTCGGTTTTTTTTTTGTTTTTTTTTTTACATTTTCATAGCTCTGTTCATCGATGAAAACCGTTATAGATTCCTTGCATCCTCAGATTCTGTGATAGATATCAATGAATATCAGAGTTCACACCAATCACAGTCTCATCATCGTGAGTATATTAAAGGAGAACTACACTCAGACATTAAATTGCTATTATTAAGTGAAGAAAAATAAGATGAACAAACTGTGAAAATTTGAGACAAATCGGATAATCCATTCAAAAGTTATGAATTTTCAGAGTTTCGATTTACACCCTTCATGGGCTCCTTAAATTGGCAAACATACAGGCACAAAATGGCTGCCAACATGGAGAACTCTCCATTCACTTTGTACACAAAATTTCACATTTTCCTCTTTTTCCAGAAAAGTAGACAACATTTTATTTTTTCGGTCAAATATATTATAGCCACATCAATTCTGCAAGCATTCTAGAAAGAATGGTGTTGATTCCTCATTTGAAATATAATATTGATCCATTTTCAATAAATTTATATACAAAGTGAATGAGGAGTTCTCCATGTATGACATCACATATTATGCTAATTGGCTATACGTTGCCAATTCAAAGATGCCCAGGACAGGTGGAAATGATAACTTTGAAAATTCANTTTTTCATAGCTCTGTTTCATAGCTCTCATCAGCGTGAGTATATTAAGTCCATTTTTACAATGATGCAAATTTGTATAATGTCTCCATTTTTTAAAGAATTTTAATATCAAATTGATTTTTTAAAGGAATACCTGTTGATTTTGTTAGTGACCGAACATTTTGTACTTCCGGTCGACTGTTAATGAGGGCACGTCGACTTATATCGAAATCTCCGAATAGCCTTACCCGAGCGTCACATAATTATCGTCAGTTATTTTACGAACTGATCCTCAGTGCTTCAAAGTATCGAAAACGGCAAAATTATTTTTTTTTTAATGAACAAAGTCATGTTATACAGTAATCTAAGTATTGTTGTGGTCAAGGAATTCCTTTTCAGGACTCTCCTTAATTGTTAGGCCTATACATGCTTAAATTAAAAAAAAAAACGTTCTTTTTTTCTTCTTAAAACGTTGCATTAAGAAATTGGATGAGTGACAAACTTAATAAAATGACAAATTATCATATGAAACATATTGGATCAGACTTTTATTTAAACCAATTGTAAAAATTGTTACTCATCCAACCTTTCCAAAGGTTAAATTTGACATTTATTCTTTGAGCATGTTGAAAATCGTTTTGTCCAATATTTGGAACTATTGGAAACGATTGTTTTGTGCTAGAGTTAGATGACTATCTGGGGAAATCCAACTTAATTATTTATGATAATAATAATAATGATAATGAATAATATAGTGGCTTCTTGAATAGCACACAGGTCCACCCTTCGGTGCTCATGGCGCTTCATAAACTTCATTTAATAACATCTTGGGGAACTTGTGAATGTTGCAAATACGTCATTTTGCAATCTTCAGATAACCTTTTTATTTTCATCACGTATACATCATTGAATAAATTACACTACTGTTTATTCTTTATTTGTTAAAAGTCTATCAGTAAAAGATATACATCCTGTCATATTCATTTTTTTTAGAGATGTTCTATTTCTGCTAATAAATGAATGGCTTTTCCCCTGGCTTTTTTTATGTAGCAACATAACATTGTCAAGTATACGCCCAAACACACAAGCTGAACATTAATTTATTCATTCATTTAGTCCATATCTAAATCTTCAATTCGCAACACTGATAATCATTCTTCTATTTCAATTAGTTGAACAATATCAGCTGCCACAGGCTGAAGATGATAACACGGACAGCCAAAATCCATCTCAGTCTACTGCCCACGAGGACAACAAAGATACAACAGCCGGGGATTCGATCCCAACAGACGATACCACTAAACCGGATGCAATCGAGAGTACAGTTACCATGGTTACAGATACGAAATATCTGGAGCGAGGTATGACAGGGAACTAAATCATACAGGACATAACCCCCCCCCCTCCGAATCATTATGTTTATCATTTTTAAAGTCATTTTGTCCTATTTATAAGCATACCATTGAAGAGAGTAGATAATTGGTGTCCAACCCAAATTTTATCGAAAGCAATTGCACAAGAAATATATATGTAAAGCAGATGTTTCAGGATAACTAGCTAGTGACAGCATGTTAAACACAAATGTAGACTATTTCCGTAAAATAGAGTGGGTCATGTAACAATATATCTGTACGCCAAGTATTAAACTGGGCGGCCACAACAATCACAAGCCGGTTCCGATTTGAATAACATTACAAATGATCATTCACTTGGCGATTGACTTAATGTTACGGAAATAGAGAAAGCAGTAACAACGCGATATAATCTAACAGTGCAGTTAGTCGAGAGAGCAAAACGTCTACTAGCTAGTGTGAACTGTATATTACCATTTTATATTTCGTATTCAAAGCATCTCTGTGATTTCTATAACTTTGCAGTGAACATTATTTCACGGGACGAACTTGAGCGGATTGGTCGATTCGGTGGACGAGATCTTCTCCTGTCCTTTTGTAAGGAGTACAAAGTCGAGGTTCCAGGACATGTGGCGTCATCAGATGATGAAGGCACACACGCAGAGATAATTGACACGCTGAAGCCAGCATTGGACATTGCGTATCAAGACGTTTGCAGACAGGACAGGAGTGATACACCGAGGAAGATATTAAGGAAACTTCTTCAAGATCAGAACCCAGACCTAGGTANTTCAACTTTTCCATTGAAAAGATCGCTATAAATGAACCCGACAAAATTTACCAAAATATAACCAATGTATTTCTTCGAATCGGCAGAAAATTAACCATTGATAATTATATTATTTTTGAAGTTGTCTACCTCAATTTCGATAAAACAAACAAAAATTTCGTTTTCTCACCATTAAGATTAGACGGACCCTTGAGATTGAGATTAAATCAATCTTGATTGCGAGTACAGTGGAGACTCAGTATAACGAGGTGCTTTGGATCATCAAAAATACCTTGTTACAGCAGTAACGTCGTTTAGAGAGGAACGGAGGGAAAGTCTACAAGCGACGGATAATAAAAGAAATGTCCGAAATCCATAATGACGTGCAGTTGTGATGTGTTGTCAGACATAAAAAACAAGCTGTGGCAAAATGTGTCCATGCAATAAAGGTCGAGGAAGAAGTCATGGGTTCGGAGATACATGCCAAGGGTTCAACGTGGGTCCCGCTGATTTCTAGTTTTGTAGATGTTAAGAAGTGAATATGTGGGTGTGAGCATTGTTTTGCCCTTTGTTCAATGAATATACGCCCCATTTATTTGTATTTTCTAGCACATCTGTTGGCGACGAAAAGAGAAGAGAGTATCTTCCAAGTCGAATTAGTAGACCTAGCCCAGCGCCTGGTCATGTCCGACATCTATCCATTCGCAAGGGAACTCCAAATATCTGACCAACGACTTCAGACATTCAGACCTCCTTTTAAGCCTGAATATCTGAAGACAGGAACATACAAGATCCTACAAGCGGTTGGTACTGATGATCGAACAGAGATGGCGAAGTCATTGAGAACGGCTGGGTATACCGAAGAGGCAAAAGCCATATATTTTGGTAAGTCGAACGCATATCTGATGTTGATAATCTACTAGATTATGAAAAGGCTTCACGGTAAAACGAGTTATCTTCCTTAGAAAACTTTTCGAGCATCACCCATTCTCCCTAAGATGCTGAGAACATGATTATCAAAACATCAAGAGTGTGTTCGTCCTTTTCAGGACATGATGCACATTCCTGATTAACATGGGGTTGCTCTCAAAAGTAATTGCACGATGTTTGTACACAGTCAAACAATTTAACCCATAAGCTTTCATAGCCGCAGAAACTAGCCGCTCGTAAACAGCACGACTGTATATTTCAACACAGGTTTTGAGATTGGCCTTGGAGATGTAGCAGAAGTTGAACGCAATATTGACAAGGATCTACTAGCGGGAGAGCTTGGGGTTCTTGAAGACACGCAGTCTGAAGGTGCCCATGTAGATGGTGATACACAGTCGGTAGTTCTACGATGGAGAAACACTGTGCGCTGGTCAACATTCAATCATCGAATGTCTTTGGCAGATGCTGTATTCTACACTGGCAATCCTGGAGTGGCTCTCAATGTCATATCAGGTATCCAGCTTTGTTTAGGAATTATTTTCTCTCTCTCTCNTTACAGATTTTTTCTCAATTTGTATAAAATGGCCAATACGCACATCAGGAATCATTGTTAGTTATTGCTCACACTTAACTTGCAAGATTATTTTCATTCGGTGCCGCTAAATAATAATAAATAATAATTGAATTTATATTGCGCTTTTTCCAGATGATACAAACCGCTGTATAAATAATCGTATTGATGAAGCATTTGTATATTTATGTACTTCTTATTCTCAGTCGACATTTCTTTGGCGGAGGAAAAGACATTGTCAAACGAGGCGAAGGAGACAAAGAATGAGAATGATGACATAAATGCAGTCGACGACCATCAACCGAATGAGGAAGGTAAACAGATAAGAATCTTGATTTATCGGCTTAGTGTGTAATAATATTAATAACAGTAGGTCCATTTATATAGCGAGATCAGTATAAGCATTATACTGTACTCTATTGCACTTGTAATAAGGAACTAGGGTCGTAGGTTCGAATCCCACCCATGGCGCTAATTTCCTTCAGTAAGAAATTCATCCACAATGTGCTGCACTCAACCCTGGTGAGGTGAATGGGTACCTGGTAGGAATATTATTTATTCCTTGAAATGCCATACGTACTGGTGTAAGCCGGGCTAAAGCCAGGGTAATAATAATCTTTTTGACACGCCATTATAAGTCTACTTTACCACTCATGTTTTTACTTAAATAAGAGTCTTTAAGCGCAGTAGAATATATTAATATAGTGTCTGCGCTATATAAGTATAAGTTTTATTATTATTATCATTATTAATGCAATGCGCCTTGAGCACTCAGTAGAGCGGATGCGAGTGCCATATAAATTGCATCTATCACTATTATTATTATCACTATATTATTACTCGGGTTATAATAGTCGAGCAAGCCACTCCTGCGCTCAAGCATTCCCACCTGAGTTGAGAGCAGCACAATGTGAATAAATTTCTTAGATTAACGCCATGGGTGGGATTCGAACCGCTGACCCTCTATTTGGAAGGCGAGAGCCAGAAACACTGTACCACGAGTCTCTTATCATGTTTTCATATTATTTTCTTGCATTCTATTTGGCAATTTTCAGCTACGCTTCTGAACCAATCCCCACTTGAAGGAGAAGAAAAGCCAAAAGCACCGGAAAATGTTGAACCAATGGAGCAAGGTAATTCTGATGTTTATCAATTTTATTATGAAAATCTTTCATGATCATATAAGATTATTACAAAATGAGGCAAAGTCGAGACTGCACAGGCTAAAATGCTTTTAAAAACAAAATAGGTAAATGATCAATTAAGTAAATAACGAATGTCTCAAAATGGTATATAATGCTCTGGTAGCTTCCATTTAAATTATTGTAATATGGTTTGGGATAATTATTGGCATAACATAACTGTATACCATACAACATCAGAACAGCGGTACTCGTATCACAAATAGCAATCCATGAGTCTCATCAGCTACAAAAACATATTCAAAAACTAAATTGGGATGGAGTAAGTAAAAATCGAACGCGATATTGTTCTATATGGAGCCTAATTAAGCCCTCGACTCGCTTTAATTTAAGTCGTAGAAAGGATCACTTTGCAATCGTGTATAATTGTTCATCTGCATTGTGCTGCACTCAACCCAGGTGAGATGAATGGGTATCTGGTAGGAAATTATTCATTGATAAAGCTTATGTGCCTAATAGCTGCACTGCTAAAGACAGGGTAATAATGCTGCACTTGAAGAGTACTTGGGGAATTCTCATAAAGAGTTGACAAGCACTATATAAAAGCCGTTCATTATTATTATTATTATTATTCATAGATGCAATTTACATAGAGCACGTATCCACTCTGCTGAGTGCTCAATTGCATTATAATATGACTTTGAATGAAATCATAACTTCTTTTCATATTACACATTGCTAACAGGACTATACAGGAAGGGTGTGATGACAAAAGCCATCATTGAACGTCTAGCGGAGGATATTCCGCAAAAACGACTGCAGGAGCTGAGTAAAGTACTGAAACAAAAGGGACACACGTGTGAGGAGGTGATCAGTGCATGGGTGCAGGATACCCCGTTCTTCTTTAGGAAGAAACCATTGAATTTGAGCAACGATTTACTGCATGCTGGATTCTATCTATTTGCATGCGAGATCATGGCAGGTATAAACACACTACAAGTTATGGGAGCCAGAGGGTATTGTTACACGAAATGAGTTACAAATCCATTGAAAGGTCCCCTTATATATAGAATTAACACATTGTTCGATAGGATGCCCGTTGAATTGGCTCTATGTCACTTTGTGAGAATACGACATGCCCTGTAATAGAATGTGCAAGGACTTTGAAAACCCTCCAAGATAGCACATTTTTTTTTTATAAAGCATTACTGAAAAAGTATATCGCAATAACTTCGTAATAACAGTGGTTTACTTTGACAGGCAGGATAGGAGATTACTTTTCTTTGATTTTGTAAAAAGATATGAGCAAACTGCAAGTAACCATGGTAACGGGAATTTTGTTATTGACTATATTCAATAAATTCAACAAACATATGTCCCCAATTTGTTGCAAAGAAAAATCAAAATTATGTCCTTATACTTGACTAAAATTAATACCGTTTGACGACCTAGTCATCGGTGTCAAATCTAAACTCATTTTGTCTACCTTTTAAATATTCTGCATTATTATACTCTCAGAGTTCTAAGTCGTTTGATTAACAAATGCAAATAATCTTTCTCTTAATTATACGACAGGAAGTAATTTGTTTCTCTGAAAAGAAATCGTTTGGAGAACAAGTCAATAATTTTCGAAATAGAATAGATTAGGATTTACCTTCGCATTACATTACTTTTCACTTCGTTACCTTTGTTTCTTAGGTGGGTGGCAGGGAAAGCAAGAAACACAAGTTACTCAAGATGCACAGGAACCAGACAATCAACCTCAAGTACCGGACTCTACTAGTCAGCAAGGTATGGCACAATAAACCAATGGGTAATTCAGAATATATACAGAAATCAGATCAGTGGCTGATCCAGGCGGTGGCGCAGCTACGCGCCCCCCTAGAATTTTCCTCCCTTGTGTTCTTTTTTCTTCGCAGAGGTGCAATTTTGCATATTTCGATTTAAATAGTCCATCAGCAGATCAGCCTACTGTGACAATAATAGTGATTGTGCATGAATATGAGTAAGCGGTTCCATGACAAATGCTCCGGCGACAATTGCTCCTGCAAAAAACTGACACAGTAAGCCTAATGTCAAACATAATCCCAAACCTAACCCTAACCCTAATCCTAATCTTGACATCATTCTGAATCATAAACCCTATCATAACCCTAACCCTAACCCTACTCCTAGTCAGAAAATGAACCGGAGCAATTGTCGCGGGAGCAACTGTCGGGTCACCGAGTAAGCAGTGTGGGAGGGGGCATATACCTCTTCCCACACCCTCCCCCACTCGGACATGATGCAAGAAGATTATCTATTTGGGAAGTGCTCTTAAAATGCGATTACAGCACACCTTTCAACAGTTCCTACCGTGGGAGGTGGACTCCTCCCTCCCACACCCTCCTCCGCTCCCTCGCCGATGGGGCGCCCCCTATTTCAAATTCCTGGATCCGCAACTGAAGATGATTACGAATCATTGAGTAAAACACCGTATCACAACACTTTGAGTATAGCATATATCGATTGTGTGATGGTTTATTCATAACCCATGTTTGATTCGCACCCAACTTACACTGTGATTTCCATAATGCTACCGAAATACACATATCAGTCTTGAGAAGTTATGAATTTCTCACCCCAATTAGGAGCTAATGTACCCTGGGTTTTCGTTGCGAACATTTATGCACATGTAGACTCTACAGTATTATACATGTACATACTACAAAAGGGCGTTGTCAAATGTTGAATACATGTTGATTAATTGAATATGTATATGACTTGTGTAATTATCTGTATATGTTAATGCGTATGCTTTATTATGTATAAATTATCAATGTAACTATAAGGGGCCAGCCTTCTTTACAAGCCTCGCTTCTTTGCTGGCCTCTATTTTTTCATTTCTTTTGTAATATTAGTTATTTCCAATATTATTTATGACTGTATTATTTGAACTATCAAAGGAATTGAAAAATAAAATAAATTATTTTAAAAATGATTTGAATAAAAATAGTTAAACTCTTATTGGCCAAAAGTTTTTTCCTTTTCTGTATTTTTTTGTTGTTGTTAGATATTTGATTTTATAAAAAGAAATTGAGTTCAACCCTTAAAAGTGAAGATTTTAATGTATCTATGAAATTCACTGAAACAGAATTTAGTTTAACTTTGTTCACGAATGACCTGAGCCATTTTAGTCATCAAACCTGGTGTCAAAAGTTGCGCGAGGCTTGAAAAAAGAAATAGTCATAAAATATCTCGGCGATGCCTTTAGCTTTCCAGATATTAGCGCGAAACGTCGCGACGTTTAGCGCGAGGGGTGTTGAATCAATCCCGGCCTTTTAAGAGTTACGTAGTTATATTATTACATTTTGTATTCATAACTAGAATGAGCTTCTAAATGGTACTATGAAGATTTTATTTTCAACCGTCCTAATTGTGTCATTTATTTATGTGGATTTCTTTAAAATTGATGGAAATCTGTTGGGACTTTGTTGTCAAAATTTATATATCCTTTCCTAATTTCCAACAGTGTAGGCTTCTCACTGACACAAAGCAAGCGTTTACACACACACACACACGCACCTACAAATACCCCGAACAACGAATTTTGTAAAAAAAAAATTATGAATACGTAATTCGGATCATGCCAATTATATGTAAATATTATGCTTTTTGATCATTTATTCAAATCAACACTATAAAGAAGTTTATATATATACACAATTATTATCTATATGAGAGTTTTAAGCCGTACAATATTAAGCCATATTGTACGGCTTCAATTTTACGCTTGCGCAAAGCAGTGACCAGCCTTCTGGT